>VWZY01007438.1:270890-450702 GCA_013399075.1 Chloroceryle aenea | reverse complement strand
CTAATAAGGGTTTCGTTTGCAATTTGCTGTACATTTCCTCAGGATGTCACTTTGCTCATCAAGCAAGCCTGCAGGCAACTCACTCAACTCCAAACAATATAAAGCCATTAAATTCTTTTGCCTTCTTAAGGGGAAACACAGACTTCAAACCACCCGAATAAAAGGGCCCTATAAAGCAACAAAGCAACGTTCAACTTCATGCGAGCTACTTTTTCTTCTGCATTATTAGTGAGCTCCCCACTTCTAGTTTCACTTTTTCTAGATGCTGTCAGAATTCCACATCCAAATTAAGAGTAGTTCTAAGTTTTATTTCTGAAGCATTCCTGCTCTGCTCACTCCTTATTCTGCATGCTTCCAACAGCTTTTTCCTTTCCAGGACAGTGCAACGTAGCCCAAAGATTTCCAGCTGCAGTCTATCACATGGACACTTTGTTGAGAGTGGAAGAGGAAAGCGGTGCAACAGAAATGTCATTTTTGGTAGGTTGCTCAATGCTATGCCTGATCCAGCCACTCTGGGCTTTCTGTGCATCTTCTCATTTGTCCACACAGCTCTATTAACTCCACACTACTTCAGCAGACAAACTATTATGCATTACTCCCATGTTGCTCTCTTGGTTATGTCTTCCTTGCTTAACACACCGTGAAATATTTTTACTAGTTTACATGGTGTAATTGGTCACCTAAAAGTCAGGAAAAAATACACGGAGTATCTGAAAGCTTACTCCTGAGCTCTGCTCTTGTGTGGAAACTACAGTAAAACTTAACATACCTTATTAGACTCGGACTGTTAACACTGCTCCGTGGTAGCTTTTCTAACTATACTGCTCTCTACAAGCACAATAACTCATTGCTTTGATCCCACCCTGGTAACACTCAGATATGTTTATCTCCTTTGACCAAAGGGCAGATCTTCCCAGAAATCTCTCTCTGCCCGTTTCGACAGCATCTGAGCATTTTACAGCGAGTCAGAGAAAAACAAAGCTGTAAATTACTTACCTACTTGAATATAAACTCAGGCAAGCAATGACTTCAGCCCTCTGTAGCAAGGAAGTTCCTATCATTTCAGCCCCCCTTGAAGAACACCAGCCCAGCGAATGCATCACCCAGTAGAGTCCACATTACTGTAAATACCTCACTTTAAAGTCCGTATCATGCTGCACGAAAGACCTTTGCCTGTTGCCATGGGATTCTAGTCCTGATTATGAGAGATGCACAAAATACTTCTTGACAGTTCTTTGTTGTAAATATGTTCTTGCTTGTAAATTGACCTCTCATTTTGTGCGCAGAGACATAACTTCCATTAAAGCCTTTGAGTGTAGCTCTCTCATTTATGCAGACACAAACACGTACACGCACGAAAGGCTGCTGCTGTACAAGAGGTAAATCACATAGGAGTAAAAAAGTAATTTGGATCAGTTGTCTGTATTAAAAAACAAATGCACACATGCTATCAGTAGACTCAGAGCCTGCCTTCAAATGCTTATCACATCACCTCCCTGCCTCACGTTTTATGAGCTAAGTAGAGGTTAAAGTCTGATATTTTAAAATGTTTTCTCAACTCCCTGATTCTTCAGAACTTTTCTTTATGAGTGGATACCAGAACAGCACATGTTGAGGCATAAAATATTCTGAAATATAGTTTTGACTTTCTGATCCATTCAACTTCCCTGTGTATATTCAGTGAAAAAAAAATTAATATTATTGGTCTGGGTATATACCTTCCCAGGCTACATCCCGTTAATTACTTGACAAACACAGTCCTGAATTCTTTCAGTCAATACTGCTCCATTAAGCAGGCTTAGGCTGCAATCCTGCCTTTAAGAAGCAGAAATTTGTTTTTTGCTGCGTTGAAACATGCATTGTGTGAATGGATCTAGCCTATCCAGAGATCAAGGTTGCACTGCATGACTAACCTCTCTACATCTTTCCTTACTACTCAACAGTGATGCTTGAAACACCAAGAAATCATCATTAGTAATACAATTGGTGTGAAAAGAAACCCCTTAAAAAGAGCCCTGTTCAGGTGAGATTCCCCATGATGAGTGAGTTGTGAGATGTGTCAGTTGGCTGATCTTTAACCTGTCTAATACACTCTGTATTTTTAAAAAGTTGTAATGTATTAAAACACTTTACAAAGATTATGCAGCTAACTTTCTCAACTAAATTTCTAACATACTCAAAGGCCAAAAAGAATTGTTTGACAAATCCTCTTTCTCATTAAACAGTGTCTGCCTTTCATCAGTGTTTAACTTCTGCTAACTAAACTTCCATCAGTCTTTTAATTAGTTTCCTGAGGGTTGTTGTCAAAATACCAGCCTCTGCTAACCTGGGTCACAGGAGTTGCCTTTTTGAGTATTTGCACAAGAAATGGCAACCCCCTGCCTTCCAAGGTATGTTCAGTTACAATAACATTGGGGCTGAGATGACCCCAGCTTCTCCAGGACTCCTGTACAAGAAAAGTCTGTCTCAGCCTGCTGATTTCAGAGGGTTTATCCCTAACAGAGTTTAGAACAACATTATCACTGGACTTGAAAGCATTTCATCCCAAGGAACCAAAAGAAACTCTTANCACAGTTTCTGTTCAAATATTTGCTAAGAAATTTCTACAGCTGTGGGAATTTAGTCCTCGAGCAAATTATAGTACAGGTTACAATCGCTTTCTCTTCACCCTTAATGAATATAAACTTGTTATTATCCCTGGGCCAGTAGTAACTTGTATTTATTGCTGTATTTATTCATCATCGTGTGGTTCCAAATACAGTTTTTCAGCAGTGGCTGAAGTATTTTTTTACTACGAAAAAAAACAACCATGAACTTTAGAAATTCAGTTCAAGCTCCATTTACACAAGTGGCAGAAAAATCACATTTCTGCTTGATTTCTTTTCAGACAGAAGCCATTTTACTGATCATCCTCATTGTCTTTCCCAGTACTCCTGGCCAGCCTTACCACCTATTCTGAGAGCGGTGTATTGTTAGATCTAATTTGTTCTTTAGTTTTCCAGATATTCTCAAATACTCTGTTTGCATTTTTGACTGCTTTTGTGCTCTGAGCAGACTTTTGTGATGACTCTAAGCTGTGACTCCTGAGAGGTCAAAGCTAGGTCAATACTGCTCCAGAGAAACTTGGGGCAGTGCATCCATTTCTCTTAAGGAGATTTTAGCTTTTATATAATGAAATATAAACCTGGAAGCAGTGATGCTTTCTGGATTTCATCATCCGAGGTAAATCCTTGAGTGTCACTCTTGCCAGCTGTAGTTTCAGGAAGTCAGGAGCACACAAGTATTCAGGCTCTGGATCCCAAGTGGATCATCTGCCTGAGCTGCCTGCCCAAGTCCTGAAGAGAACTAAAGTTCAATTGTCTCTGTCTTCTCCGTGTTTCTGAGCAATGTCACAAAAGCACAGGGCAGTTTGAGTTACAATAAAAGAAATCAGGCTGTATTATTTGCAGCATTTTAAACGTATCTGTAATTTCATTCTGCAGCATTTGCATCTGAACCGGGCTGGGTGTCTGTGCTCCAGTGAGGGAACTATTTGAAGGTAGTATCAGCATGGACACAGCGTTCCTTGCTGGGACTGATCATCTGTGAGCAATGGCTACAGATAAAATCCAGGAGAAAATGTTCTGGCTCCACCAGCCACTGATCTGTGAACCGCTGAAGCTGCATCAGGCAACACAATGGTATCAATTAAAGCTTCAGGAGCACACTGCAGATTTCCAAAGTCATTCTCCTTTGCTGTTAAAAATTTGCAGTAAAGTTTGTAATAAAAAAAGGAAAAAAGTATGTAAATACACAACAATATAATTAAAATAAATGAGAGAAGTTCGTATTTTCACACCTGGACATTGGTGCTACTTGCCAGCCTCGCATTTAATCTTCAGGATTCAGTTGATAGAGGTAACTAGGACATAATTTCTGTCAAGAAGCTATTCATGTGAATAAGGATATATAAACAACCCCCCCTCAACCAGCAAATTCACTCAGCAGATTTTGCAAGACATGTCAGTGCTGCAGCTTCACTGATCCTCATATGAGGGATTTACTTCGTCTGGGATATGTGCAAAAGCTTTTTATTACTTATTGGATTTAATGATTATTTCTTAATATCACCCACTATGTATTGTCCAACTCCTCACTTTCAAATGCAACTTAAAAACACTTAACCTACCACCAACCTCCCACTAAGTCCATTCACCAGCAACAATAACTCTGGTAGAATGGAAATTACAAGAACATTGCTCTGTTACTGCCAATGATTTAATTTTAAAAGCCATTTTAGTAGACTCCCTACATTTCAAACACCAAGTGGACAGAAACTGGGAGGCTCATCCACTCCCGCTGTTGGCACATCTCAGCCTTGCTGTTGGGAAGCTGGCTTCTCCTGGGATAAGAGGCTAACTTATCACCTATGTAGTGATGTATCTTTCTTGTTTCATCTAGCTGCCTTCCTTGGGAGAAATGGACAGCTAAAGAGACTTAAATAGATTATATCCTAATTAATAATTAACATTTAAAGCAGACATACCAAATGGCTCATAGCCAAATGGGAAATAAAACCTTTCTTTTAAAGCTACAATTAATTTCTTCCAGAGATGAAATGATAAGTAGTACAAAATATTTAGAGACATTTATCATCACATTGAAATAGAAGTATCATGACCTGAACAAATTATGGAAAAGTTCCTGACGTCTGGTCCTCCTTGATAATAAATATTCTTCCCTGGTACTCAAGCAAAATGCTGGGTAGGAAATACATAACAAAGCTTTGCTTCCTACACCAAGAAATTTGCTTTTCTCCCCTCCCCTCCTGTTTTATTTCCTCACCCTTTAAAAAGTAAAGAAAATGTATTGAAATAAAGCCAGAGCAGAATAATATCACAGGATTCAAAAGGGAAACCCTTACATCTGTACTTGCTCTCAGCTAGTCTGAAAACAAGTAAGATTTAACACAAATGAGCTCTACAGACCTTGTGATGGGGGTAATGGCTTTAAACTGAAAGAGAATAGGTTTAGACCAGACACAAGGAAGAAGTTATTCACTATGAGGGTGGTGAGGCACTGGAACAGGTTGCCACCAGCAGTTGTGGATGCTGCACTCCTAGAAGTGTTCAAGGCCAGGTTGGATGGGGCTTGGAGCAGCCTGGTGTAGTGGGAGGTGTCCCTGACAATGGCAGGTGTCCTGGCCCTTACCTCTGATCAAGGTTGGAACTTTAATGTCCCCTCCAACTGAAACCAGTCTACGATTCTTTGAAGTGTTGCAGGACCACTCTGCTGCCCTTTTAAAACTCCTGGCTGCTAGGCTATGAATAACAAAAGGATATTCCCTAGTATTTGAAGTCAAACTTGAAAACATGCATTACATTTTATTTGATTTTTAAGTAAATAAAGTACCCTTTCCCCTATGACTCCAGCAATGCATTTCAGCACTGCTAAATTTAGTCCTTACATTTGGATTTACTCTTTTTCTATTGAAGGAGCATATCCTCTTCCCTCAAAAGCTTGTCTACTTTAATCCAAGGGCAAAGATACATTCAGAATATGTTCCAGCTTTAACTGCAGGAGCAGAAGCCAAGCAGCCAAAGCAAGACCTGCTACCTACCATGGCTGATGCCACTCCTTCTACCTCAGCTCTCCACGGATGATGTTTCCCTATGTCCTGCATGTGTCTGAAGCAGCAGGCATAGATGGCATCTCCTCCATCCTGCCTCTTGACATACAGCATTTTGAGTGGAGAAAAAGTGAAGGAGTTAGTCAGAGCCTACTTCTGGCAGATGCGACAACAGAAATGATTAGCACATCAATCTTCTTGCACCTCGAGCACCAGTGACACTCCTGACCAGACCTTCCCAGCTCAATGTGGTCACCACTCCAAGTCTCTCCCTCCCTTAGTGTCTGTCCCACCCTCACCCTCCTTCAGCATCACCCTACAAGTCCCATCACCAGTGCTGCTCCCTGGCTTGCATGACCTTCTCCTTCTCTAAAGTTGCCTTGTCTACTCAGGTTGGAAGATTCGCAGGCATCAGTGACCAACAGGAGTTCTCCAGATGGAGACTGTACTGGTGAGGTGGAGGAGGAGTTACCTGCTGACTGCTCCCTTGGTACCACGGTACTAAGCAGGACAATGATAAATTGTTCTCTTGTGCCAAAGCGCACAGACCACACCGGCCAAGATGCTTCTTGTGGAAGCTGACGGTGTTATCTTTGAACAAGTCTGAACATTAAAAGAAAGGAAACAGACCTTAGTTTTAAGGCTGAGCTAGGAAAACATCTCTTGCAGGAAGTGAATAATAAATACACAGCATGCCATAGTACTGTCCATGGGGGGAGGTAAGGGATTGCTATAAAACATAGTATTCTAACTACTACAGATGTTGCTCCTAGAATTTACAGCTTTCTCTGCGTGCTTATCTCTCCTCACCAGTTTCTGCACATTGAATCACATTCAAACATGGGCCATTTTAAGCCATCTATTTTTTTTTTTTTTATTTTAACCTTTTTTTTAAGCCACAATTAATTTCTTCTGTGCTATTCTGTAATGTTAAATAGATTCAAGACCTGTATTTACAAACCATATGCAATCCTATTTTGGCACATGTAAATTACATGCAAATACATTCTAAATTAGTTTGTTTATCACTCCAGAATTCTAATCCAAAGGTTTTGGATTTTTAAATTTAGTTTTTTATTCTGACATGTTTACAAATGAGTTTGACTCTGGAAAATAACTTAATAAACTCAGGGTTAGCTGTGCAATTAGAGGAGGCATCTGGGAACCATAAAACCTGGAAAACAATATTTACATCTTTTGTACATCCAAGCTTCCATGGGTTTTATTCTCCCTTAAATTTATCATTTCAAAATATTGCGGTTATTTTTGTGTGAGGACGAAAAACAAGAACTCATTTTTATAACCAATGACCCCTCTCTCCAACGAGCAATTCATGGGGTAGCACTGGATAAAATGCACAAAGTAGAAGATTTCATTATAAAAAAAAGAAAATGAAAAATAACTGAATTAACATTGATCATGACTTTTCAACAGCGTTTCTTATTATTACAGCCAGGCAAAATCTCCTGTGGGCAGTAAAGCTTTCCCATGTATTATTAGCCCTCTACAGAAAGCTATGAAAAGACACAAATCTGTTTTGTCAAAGGACAGAAGAGCATTTAGTTATAAGAGAAAGTATGGTCATAATCCATTGTGGGGTTAAAGGTGAAGAAAACAGAACTATAACACAAAGCCTTAAGAGAGTAATACTCCTGCAGTTAATTCCTGAACACTGCAGCAGAGCCGCCTGCTTTGTGGGGAGAATTCATTCTCAGAGCAACCTGACATCTATACGGTTGATATTTATTAGCAGCAGCACTATTATATAGCATCTCTATTGGTGCCAGGTACAAATGCACCCAGCACCAGGGCTCCTGCTTCGGGAGGCATTTGTTGAGATGCCACAAGTGCCCACGTGGCCGTGCTGCTGGCAGTGGTCTGGCCCAGAGCCCAGCACAGCTGCCCCGGGGTTCTCAAACTGGACCATTTGGGATTTTTTTCTAGTATATAGAGAACTGGTTTAGTGCTTGAATAAGAAAATGCAGGCCCATCTGCTGGAGCGAGGGGCTTCAGTTCTGGTTCCCACACTAACACCCTCTGGGGAGTCCTCTCGGTGTCAACTTTGTCAAGTCTTTGACAACAATTAGGGGTTTGGTCCAAAGAAAAGAGAACTAAAGCACTCTGGATCAGATCCCAGGGCAGTACTGCAGTGGGTCTAAGTGACCAGCTGAGGATTCCTTTTACAACCACCCATGGGCCCTACACCTCCACCATCCTGGGAGGAAGAGCAAGCTGGGGGGTTGAGCACAGGGGATGGCAGCAGCATGGCAGAAGTTATCACCACTCTGAGGCTGCCCGGAGGATGGACAGAATGATCAGGATCTCTACAGATAATTCTTCCTTCTGGTAGTCCCCAGGGGATAAGGACAGTGGCTGTAGCTGTGTAACAGGGCAGGTAATATAATAAAAACATCAAGAATAATATAATCCCCTGCTGTCTCCTAGATAATTCGAACACATTTATTTTAACTTGGATTCGTATGGCCCAGCAAATAGGATTTTACAGTTCATGTTGCTCTCCCCAGGTCCCACTGCAGACTTTATCCCCTGCTGCCTCGTGCCCTTCCCCTGCCTTGCTGCTCTGCCAGCAGTCTCTGTCCTGGCACTCGCTGTGCCTACACGGTCCGGTCCAGCGCAGCGTCCTGCACGGATACCACAGCTAGCTGAAACAGCAGGAGCACACCATGGTGTTAAAACAGGATTTCACCTTCCCTTAACCTGCTTTTTAAGGACACTGCAGTGATACTAATACCTACCAGCACTCCCGTTATCTCATTTAGCTACATCTCAGATAATTCCCTCCAAAACTACCCCGAGCTCTGTGATGAACAAGTCACTTTTCCACCATGGCTTGTCCTGCACTTGCAGTCTGAATTCACAAACCAGCCACACCTTCCCCATTCAAACCTCTCCTAAAAATTCCTTTGTGCCTTCAAGTTACAAGCTCAAAATAAAAATAAAGGCTCCAAGTTACCGTTTCTTGTGGGTTTCCCAGTGACCTTGGCTGGCTGCTTTCACAGAATGCTCTGCATACCAAAAAAAATGAGCCCACTGGCAATTCTTAGAAACAAATGAGCTAAGAAAAAGTCCTTTGTTCAGTTCCAGTTCCCCTATTCCTCAGTCCCATCTGTTGTAGCTGTATAATCATCACTGGTTTGCTATTTTCTGTTAAATCAGAAAGTGGAGAAAAGGGGTAGCAAAAAGGCACAGGAGTCTAGAAAGCGACAAAGACAGTACCAGGCAGCTTGTCATAAATACAATGCAGTTCTATTAAAATAATCTTTTATTTTTGACATTCTCTTTCCAGGTTTCTTGCCCACTGCCCCTTGCTTTGTCTATTTAAGTCACCGATATTCAGGGTCAGCTTGGTGTCACCCTGTGCACGCAGCACAATGACAGCCTTGTGGACTGGGATACATGGGTGCTACTAAAATGGAAATGAAGCACAGTTAGCTGTGTGTGCCCAGCTAGGACAAAAAGAAGCCACAAGCCAAGGTCCAAGTCCAGGTGCAATTCAGCAGCACTGGAATGACAGCACCCTAAAGCCAGTTAAAAAAAAAGGAAACAAAAATGAAAAAGAGAGTCAGGGCTTATTTATCTCAGGCACAGCACCCACCTAACACAGTTTATTGGCATCTGGACCCACACTAGTGCCTCTGCTGCAAGCAGCACAGCTCTGCTAGTCAGGTCTCTGTTATCTCCTGCATTTCTGCACTGTACTCCATTTTGTCGTGTCAATATAATCCTCCACTGTCTTCTAGAGATCTAACACACTGATTTTCACTAAGTCTTGTTCAGGTCACTCAGCAGATAATTAAACAAATTAAAAAAAAAAATAATATACCTAAGCGAAGAGACTGTTTCCATACACATACCCTTGCAAATCAAAATTTCATTGACATTGAAGAAAGCTTTCCATTCTGTTTAGAAACATCTGATACTCAAGGAAGGGGTTTTTCTTTGAGGGAAAAAAAAAAATAAAATTAAGTTTTCCTCAAGCTTATGCAGAAAGAGAAGGAGCACAATACACCTGTGCACAGAATTGCTCATTTTCACTCTCTCCAAATGAGCCAGATGCTCATTCTGTACATTGTGAAGTAAACCAGAAAGCATTATGTGCAAACATTTACAGCATAAAAAGCCTCATCACCTGGGATACTTGCTGCTTGTGAAAATTCTGATCAAAGATAAGAAGCAAGACAACTCCTTGTAATCAATTATGCACAGATAGTCCTCAGCCTATGTGCGATACATAAAAATAAAACTAAAAACATACCATGGATTTCCATGCAGCAGTGAAATACGGACACGGACAGAACACTGATCTGCCCATTGGTAGCTTAAATCGACAACCCTTGCTCTGTAAGCAAGTCTCTGGCTAAATAGTCCATCCTTGAAAAAATTTCCAGTGCTCTGGCTTATCCAAGAGGAGCTGCAGAGGCAGAGCCCAGGACCCCGTGAAGGTTACAGCAGGCTGCAGTTGGGGAATCAGCACTGCAACAAGCTGGGCGCAGGTTTTGTTTCTGCGTAGGCAGAGCTGATCAACCCCCCCACATATCCAAAAAGAGCTCACGGTGCAAAGAAAACATTCCTTGACAATCTGATTTGGTTTTGTGGCTTGTTTGGTTTTTTTTTATAAAGAGGGACTGTGATACACAGTGGCATGCCAGACACGATGAGCAGCAGGCTCCCTTGCAGAAGTTCCCCTCTATAACATCCCCCTCCGTACACCGACCCAAGGCAAACTGCAGTGAGCACCCTCCCACAGTAGCCACTGAATCCAGAAGGGAAGCTGAAGACGTATCCAGGTTTCAGGCACGCATGAACATGCTATCACTGTCGTCCTTCCTAATACCAAATTCACACTTCGAGCTCTTTTCTATGTCTTTTTCACTCAGCCTTGTAAGAGTCAAGTCAGGGAATTCACATTGCAGTGTCAATCCGTGCATCAACTTTACACCCTGCAAAACCTGTAAAATATTTATATTTCCCCATGAGGATTTATTCCTGTTTTGTTCTAGCTGACATCCTTTCGTCAAGGGTCTTGTACATTTTTGCCTAGGTGAGCCCCAAAGAGTATGCTGTGACTTAATGAGCAGATCAATTACTGTTCATGAGAAAAGATACTGTCTCTTTAAAGGTTATTTGAAGGTTGATTGCTATCTTATTGCTTATATCCTGCAAATCTATTCAGCCTTATGAATGAATTTGACCTTTTTATACTTACTGGGGAAAAAAAAAAAAAAAAAAAACAGAAGAGAAGTTAATTTAGAGCTCTATAATACAACACTTTTTCCCAGAGAAATGAAAGGGCATTCAAATCGATACCTGCACAATAACACTCTGATGAATGTTTGCACCCAATTTTCTCATTTTGCTAACTTGAGATTGGGCATTTTGAATAGTTCTCAAGGAACATATTCTTTCTGTGCTGTGAAGTATGTGGTATTGTGGCCAAACAATGCTAGAGGATAATCATTATAGGAGTATCACTGGGCCTGAAAAGGTCAGTTAGTTAGAAATGTCAGCTTTCAATGCAACTGTGCTGGACCTTCCTATGTAAGGATCCAATTAAAGGGACATGCCAAGGTGCATGGAAACATCATGGTGACCCAGCATAATAATAAGGTATTGTGGAAAAGCTTGATATTTTTTCTTCAAAAGTAATGGATTAGCCTTTAGAATATCTTCTCTGCAGTCTTATTTTGACTTTGCAAATATCACTTATTCTACATGTATCCAAAAAAAAAGGTCATTTTTTGAAAACGCTGAGGCGGGGATGAAACAGCCTTACTGAAAGCAAATATTTTGCAACTAAATGGGGAAAAAAATAATCTGATTTCATTATTGGATGAAAAAAGGGTCATTTCAATAGATCTCAAAGCTCTGATATTTGAGATGGATGTAGATGGTGTTTGGTGAGACAGAGGGGGATAGGTCAGGGGACTGGCAGAAAGATCAGGGTGGAGTTACTCTCTTGGGCCATGCTGTGAGTGGGGAGTGAGCAGGGAGAAGACAGTGGGCAGAGCAACACTGCTCAGCGAGTGTGTAGCAGCTCTGTAGCCGTTGTTCCAGCAAATGGAGGTGTGAGTAAGAATCAGGAAGGTACTGATCTGCACGAATGAGTAATTACACCCAACAATATTACTTCTCCTTATCACAGGAAATGGAAATTCTTGCAGCTCTTCAGATACAGTACAGATGAGGAATTGGATACAGTCAGATTTCCTAATTAGCCTCAGGACAGTTGAAATCAACCTAATGGCACAGAAAAAAAAAAAAGACCGTGCTTCCCCTCTTTGCTCTCCGAGTGCATCACCGTGTTGAAGTTTCAAGTCTGGAGCAAACTTCTTCCTACAGTCTTAGGGTTCAGCTAAGACCGACAACACGGGAATTTCACTTTGAGCTGAGACTTTACTGTATATATCTAATTTGGGTGGTAGAGAAATTCTTGCACTAAGGGTTCAAGCAAACCCTTTGGGGTCTGCTGCCTTGCTGAGGGATGAGGTGCTGTCCTCCCACATTGTTTTATGTTCTTGTGCACAAATGTGGATTAACATTCAGTCTTAGTGATATGAGTCTTAGCCTTAGTGATATGAGAAATAGTTTCACTCCAATCCATCACTGAGCATTAAATAACTCAAATTATTACTGAAAAGATAAGTAATTTCTCCACCAGCTTTCCAAATAAAATAGCATGTGAAGCTTCACTAACAAACACGAACAGTAATTATGTTAGGCTGCTGGAAACTCAGACGCTATCCCTTGACACTTACTTAGACCAAAATCAATGGACTATTAATTAATAAGGACTAGCAAAAATAGTGCCTGATTTTTAGCAGCAAACAACTTTCTGTCACATTTTATTACTCTGTATCATTTTTACTAATACCTGTTGTATAGCTTCATGACTTTGAGTTCATATTATTTTCATGCTTCAATTAGAAAGAAGTAGATAGCCAGACTATCCAGGAAGGTAATGGAAAAGTCTTGTAGCAGGGCTTAGTGGTCAAATTTATAGTTAAATGAAACTTTCAGATATACTATAAAACTTCTCCTTCCTTTACGTAGTTTTACTTGAGGTCTCATAAGCAGTAATATGTAGAAATGCAAAACTTAATCAGCTAAAAAATATAGCAAATCCCACATATCACTTTCTGCAATGCCAGGAGAGCAGAAATATATTTTCCTAACCAGAGGAAATTAACTAGGCAACAGTCCTGTATCTATAATTTAAAGCAGTAAAATATGTATGGCAGAAACTAAAGCCACCTTAAAAGAATTCAGGGTAGAAGCGTATCACAAATTAATGAAATGGAGACATTTTTAGAGCATGCAGCACTGACGATATTGAACGGGGAAGAATATTTCACCACATAGATCAGTCTGATAAATACTTCTAAAATCAAGCTTCTTCTCCTGTTTGAAGGCACAAGAGCTGCAATCTTAGGGGGGAAGCACACAGAGAGTCATTAACATTTCTGATCAAATCTCAATGCCTCTCACAAGGATGACTGTCCTACTCTGTCCCTGCATGGAAACCTCCACTCTGGTCAGAGGAAAATCTGAGTCAATCAAAAGGCAGGAATTATTGAATCAGCTTGTATCTTATTTCACCTAAAACACAGCCAAAAGGAACTTGAAATACTTTATATTCCATGCTGTAGCCAAGCTGGGTACTATGGAATATTCAACTATCCCAGGTTTTTTAAATGCAATCAATTTACTGCTGACAAATGTAGTAGGTTTATATACATCTGGGAAACATGCACCTACGGTGCTGATGAATTTCTCCTGACATTGCACTGATTTCAAGAGAATGTTATTCTAAATTGGCAGTAGAGAGACTGGTAGAGACGGATAAAGCCCTAAGGATGGCCGAATCAAAGAGAATTTCAAAAGAATTTTCCTGATGGTTCTTGGATAATATCACATGTTAGCTATTTTCAAAGCCAATAGTTTCCAACACACTTCCATTTATGGTATCAATAATTAAAAAATACTTCAGTGGGAGATGAACTCACCTTACTGAGAAGAGAAATTGGAAAGCTGTATTACTATCGTAAACACAGGAGATGCAAAAAGCTTTGTCTCCATGGAAAAGCTATGGAAACGGGGATACCTTATTTGCAACTATTGAGTGGTTACCAGAAAAAGCAATGGGAGTTTATGTGCATGTTGAAAGTGTTACTAGCACATGATCACATAGAAATTAAGGGCAGATCCTCATCTCCTTTGTGCATCAAGGACAACTGAACTCACACCTGAAGATTTGGTCCTTAACCCCACAGTCAACTAGAGGAAGTGTTAAGGGAATATTTTGGATCAAATGCAGAGATAAAACTAAGTTTAAAGAAAATTTAAATTACCAAAACCTAAATCTCATTATGTCCCACTCCCTGCCAGCACATCCCTGCCAGCTACTAATGAATTTTTAATATCTTTCCCCCACCTCAGTGTGCACATCAGCTCAGACTCCAGCCCCCTGAACTGTACAGCGCATTACAGTCTGATTGTAACTCACGTGTCAAGGGGCAAGAAGAAAGGAGCGTGGTGAGAGCATTGATAAATTTAACTTAACATTCCTCCAGCTACTCAGCAGTAAGGCAGAGCAGTGAACTCCCCTCCACATTTTACATGGGTGTCAGTTACTTCAAAGGAATATATTTAAGCATGAGGGAGTCTGGCTCACTCCCAACTTATGCATCATTTGTGTCTGGCTGTTTCTGGAGACCACAGCAAAGCAAAGACTTCCTCTAGTTTGGGGCACCTTGTGGAGCTTTCCATAGCTGTCTTCTTAGGGGTGCTGGAAGGGGTCAGCTCTGTATGTAGCATACAGAATGTGCAGCTGGAGCTGCAGCTCTCTCATGATGCATTTCTTCCTTTTTTTTTTTTATTATTATTTTATATTTTCCAGCAAGCCTTCAGTCCAGATTACAGATGAATGCTCTAGACCTGTTCAGGTTAACATACAAATGTGCTTTTAAGTCCAGCACCTGTTCAGCCAGGTTCTGCTGAGGCACAAGTGCATGGCGGGGTGTTTGGCAGCCACCTGCAGTAATGCAGGAGGCAGGGGTGGGTCACAACTTTTTCAGTGGCACTTAAAGAAGAACTCTTGAGGCAGTCAAAAACTGCCTGGATGTGTTCCCATGTGGCCTGATCTGGGTGATCCTGCTCCAGCAGGGGGGTTGGACTTGATGATCTTTCAAGGACCCTTCCAACCCCAAACATTCTGTGATACCCAAGGGGATCACCAAGTGATTCCTGACTGGACGTACAAAAACAGGTTTGAGGATTCCACACGCACACATAAAAGAAAAAAGACATTCATCATGACAGAAGTGCAAATCACAGAGGGCACCTTTGTTTTTGAAGTCCTTTGTCTATTCCTACAATTAAGCGACAGGGCTTTGGTAGCTGATGCCGCTCATGAGACACGGAGGACTTTCATACTATAAATAAGGCTGAGTGACCTCCTCCACAGACGAAGGCTGCCTGCCTGTGGCAAGGTGGAGAACAGGAACAAGTCCCAAAGGATTAACAGCTGCAACTAAATAGCCCAGTCCCTAATTTGAATCAGTAAATGAAGGGATGACAGTGATTACGGCTGATCTCAGCCATCATAAACGATATCGCGACTTCGTAAAAGCAGACTGTTGATGTCAGATCTCAGGGCTAGGACTCGAAGAATGAAATATTTTAAGGTTGCATTCTCCAATGATAAATAAAAGCGTCAAGACTATGATTTATTTTTACATTTGTAGGACCCAAACCAGAGCCTTTAATCCACAGGTTGACATTTTCTAATTGGAATTAAGTGCGCAACTTTTCCAGCTTCTTTGAAAAAACCTCAGCTTTTGAGGTTTTTAGGAAAGTTTGGCCCGATCCAGCATCAGGCTTCTTTTGAAAATGCCTTTACTGAAAGCAGAACTGTAGGCACTCAATTTTTTTTGTTTTTTTTTTTCTGTGTAGCCAATTATTGTCAATTTTTGCCTAAATATCGAAAGATAAACCTTGCATTTCAGATAAAAATGCATATCATGGAAAACTTCCCCCCCTTTCATTGAAGTATGTCTACCTATGCAATTATTGAAAGCTATTTTGATCCTTCCAACTAATTGCTGTGTTGAGTTAGTAGACTGCTGTATTAAACTGAGAGATCTGAAGCGATACCTCCTTATTGTGATCACAAACTCAACTCAGTCAACCCTTTCATTGTTCTAGTGAACACTGTATCTGAAATGATGAGGAATGTATCAGAGATTTTGTATTACAGAAAAGTCTCATATTATGTTATTCTGTTCCCCAACCCTCTTTTTCTCTTATTAAAAAAGTGCCTGTGGACTTTGGAACCCTTATCCGAGATCTGAGTGTTTATTCTGATTAAGACCTTCAGAGATCTTTTTCTTTTTCCTCTAGAAATAGGGAATGCTGAAGATAGGAAAAATGAAAAATGTGCCATGTTTGTCCTTGAAGTTACAGTCAGAACAGTGACAATGGCTGTATCACACTGTATTGTTGCTTTTATCAGCAAGTGCCCTGAGCATACATTAACATAATTGCAAACTGCATGAAAAGTGAACATGCAAAAATGTGATGCAATTGCCAATAGCCTCAAACATCTGTCCCAACAAAGTGATCCTCCTCCTTATTTTAATTCTTATTATTTTAACAAGGTTAGTGAAGGAGAAACCATGTCACAGATGATATCTACATTTAGAGTGTCAGAACAATTATTGATGCAAAAGTATTATCCAAGCAAATGTGTGTCACATTTAGTTCACTTCCCATAACACCTGTTCATTTCACTAACACATTATTCCCAGGTAAAGCCAGAAGTCATTAGTCCCAGTAAAAGCCAACCTGAAGGTTTAATATGTACATCCACCTGAACGACTGGAAAAGGGAACCACAAGGTAGCACCACTCAAGCACAGTGTACACCTGAAGCTGGTGGACAGCAAACTTCCGTAGCAGCTAATGGAAAGAAACTGAGCCAGAAATAGAGCAATAAATTAAAAGCCATCCAGCCTTAAGAGCTGAGATGGAAGAGGAGCACCATTCAACGGACCTGCATTTCAATCATTGTGCTGAGACCTTCGAAACACGCTGCCAAGAGCCCAGCTCTTCCCCAGGTGAACATCTTTTCTTTTACCTCTTCCACGGGCAAATGACAAAAGCCATTACAAAGCAGATCATTTCACGCAGTTTAATTTTACCTATCTGTTTTCTGAACCCACTTTGGGGTTCTCCACACCTAAACCTGGACCTCCCATCTCCCACCCGTGTCCCACACGCACAGAAGGCCACCATCTCCTAACTCCATGAGCCGCTCACATTTTGCCACCAAGGAAAGTCACACTTGCATTTCTGTGATACTTGAAGATCCACTGTGAATTGGAGGGCATCTGCCCTGCAGACATACCGCTCACTGGAACCCCAGGAGGCTTAAAGAAATATCAGCACTCAAATTCATAGAGGAAAGGTCTGAAGAGGCAGCTCTGTGAACGGATAACTGCCCGGGGCTTTGCCAAGCACAATATAGCTGTCACTTGTTATTACGTGAAAGATTTTCTGGGGAACAGTGTTTTTCATTTTGCATGTCAGAGACAGGGGAAAAAAAACACATTTAGACAACCATCTCTTTAAGAAAAGAGAAGAGAGCCGTGCGGCAGAGCTCACTTACCAGGGCTGGTTATTGTCAGGAGGTCAAGCTGCCGTTTTTGCTGAAAAACAAATTATAAAAGGAATTGTTAAAAGGGGACTAATTTTAGTGGGTCAAGTTAGACCTGCAAAGTGTTCTGACATTTATAGCAGAATTAATTACAAGTTACATGGCTCACAGAAACTCTTTTGGATGGGATTCACATGTACTTCATGATGAAGAAAACAAAACCCTGCTCGGTCCTTTTAATGTGTTTTTATTTGCACTTACAAAGTGTTACTATTTCTTTTTTGGAACATATACTTGAAATGGATAGCTAGGAGCACAGATGGACCGATATATATTTATAAAAGTGATTTCTGATTCCACAGGGAAGGAGACAAGGAACCAAGACAAGAAACTTTCAGTTCTTTATTCATATCAATCACTGACTCATACCCTGTGTGTGATCAAACACAATTATATCGCCTTGGGGTGAACCTTTCAAAGACTTGTAAGAGGATCTAGACAAACTCAAGTGTGATAAAAAGAAAGCTTCTTTTCATGCTGAGCACAGTCAGCCCATGGATCTCATTGCCACCAGATATCCCTCACCCCAAAAGCTTGCCAGACTGGATCATCACTGGGTATTTGTACGGATAGCAAAATACAAGGAGTCACTGTGGCAAATAAACATATTTAAACAGAAGAGTGGCTTCTGGAAGAGCTGCAACATTCACAGGGCAAACCAACCTCTACTATGGGAAGGTCAGGAAATCTTCTTTGCCAAGAACAGGCTGCCTCACAAATGACTTGGTGATGGTGGGGTGAGTCTGAGGTTCCCTGTACCCACTGCTGTTGCCTACTCCACGTTCACAGTCTTCAGTGATCTTCCCACCATCACCTCTCTGTAGTCTGCTGCTGAAATCCATGTGCTCCTGGACCATTATCATCCTTTCCCACCTTTCTGTGGGCTAGGAGCTCCCCATCACCAGCATGGCTTTCCCCATCTCAGAGACAGACTTGTTACTGGCTCTTCTTCACAGCACTTTCTAACTTACTGTCTTCTCCCTAACTTTGCCCAGCATTCGAGTGTCTAGCTGGCATTGAAGATTATACTGTCCAGTTTAATTTTTCTCTCCTAATTTCCTCAATAATGTCTGTGTTACTTTCATTTACTGTCAGCCCTATTGATCTTTTTCTAATCTAATTCTCATCACTGCATTCACTGTATTCCCTGGGTGACAGCTGAAAGTCCTTGAGGAGGAAACATTGACTTGGTATTCCCTACCATGAACGCTCTTCCTTGAAAATTATGACTGATGAAACTCCTTTCCAAGCCCATAATTTCTCTATAAGTAAAGCTTCACTGGCTAAAGTGTACGGACACAGCTGATCATCCACTGAATGTACTTGAGCTCCATGCCCAACAGAGACCGTGGCCTGCTGAGAAGCTGAGTGGAGTGTCAGGCTGAAAAAACACTTTTGCTGAAACCTTCCTGGCCTCCAGTGCCTTAACTCTTGTACAACACAAATCCTATTTGTGAGAGAATTCATTCCTGTCTGTTTTCATAGGTACCCCTTGTTCTTTGAACTCTGGTAAGTCATTCTGAGTATGACCTTAGCAATGTGCTTGATCACATTTGCTTTATGATAAAATACTAAGGGCAGATTATGCCAAGCCTTTCCCCAGATGTGCCAGGGGAATGGTAAAAAGGAGCAGAAGCTGCTGCTGCTCCCTTGTGCCACCTCCACAAGAGCCATTCAGAAATGCAGTCCCTACTCTGCTGGGGTCTGCTCACCCCACCCTCCTTTCCCAGGGAGCAACAAAGCAAAGTAAGCAAAGCGTCTGCTAAGGATCCATCTCCCCTGTGGGAGCTGTAAAAAGAAACATATCCTAATGACCTAAATTCTGTATAGATCCTGTGCCTTCATCCTGACTCATATGGACAAAACTAGGAACCGCCAGGGCTTAGCACCCACTGGGCCAAAAGCTTTGCTTACATTTCTCAGCACAACTGGAACTCCAAATGCTGTATATCTAATGAGCAGCTAGAGCAGAAAATATATATCCAAAGCCTATACTCTGTGAAAGCTTCTCTGCTGGGAAAAAGGGTGAAATATAAATATCCTGCATCAAAGAAGTTTGCAAAATGTAGAGCTTTGGCACAGAGAGAAAGGCACGTAGCACAACTGGCCCCTGGTCCTGACTTGAGTCTATTGACTGGGGTAAAGAGAAACATTAAATAAAAACCTGAGGAGCTTAACTTGATACTGCAGGGAAAAAAAAAAAAAAAAAAAAAGCATAGAAAGAAAACAAAGTGGGAAATAAAATTGAATTATTCCAAGTCAAATCTTCAGTTGGTAACTTTTTTCCTGTTCGGACACTGTCATCAAGCTGGCCTTGACACAAACCAAATTAACTCCAGATCCAGGGAATCTTTGTGCATGTGTTGAACTTTAAGCTCAAGTTATTTCTCTGACTTAAGTGGAGCAGCACTGATCTTTTGCATCTAACACCTAACTGCTGCAAGGGATTTGAAATGCCACCAGGTTTCTGGCACTGGCTCCACCCAAGGCTCTGGGCTGGAGCACGGTGGCTCCTGCCTGCCTGCTCTGAGAGAGAAAACGTCTCTGCTCTGACCTTCAGTGGACCTTGAAGAGGTTTCTCTGATTTACCTCGGCAAGGGAAGTTTGTGCACATTCACCCAAGCCCCGGAGAGGAAGAAACAATAAAGTGGATTCCAGAATTGTGCGTTTAATTGTGAAAAACTGCACTAATTATGGATAAAATCACATTCTGGAGATTCAAGCCTGTCTCAGAACTCAGGGCTAGCTCTCTGCTGTTTCCAGGGCTCAGCTGGATGCAAGCAATCTAGTAACTAGATGGATTTTAAAAAAAAAACATACAGACACACTTATGAGTAGCTATAAAAGCAGCAGAATTTGAATTTAAAGAGAGAGACATTATAAGTGTCACAAAGATTAATAAAATAATTGCATCAGAAGTATCATGACTGTGGGGCTTTACATATTCACTTCTCTCTTCAGTGCTGAAAGATGCCAATTGCAGCTGTTGCCCCCCTCCAGCATGATCACCCTCTCCCTGTTTTGACAGATTTCTTGAAAGACTCATCTCACAAGATGTCTGGCTTTTTTTTGTTCTGCCTTTAGGAATTTTCCACTACTCAAACACCTGTCCCTTGCAGAGATGCTTGGTACTATCCCAACTGTCAGGCAACCTACTGTCCCAAGAGTGAGTTACAACCTCATCACTGAAATGTCATGACCATCATCCGTGGTCGGGCATGAGGTGCCAGTTTCCCATATCTCTAAGGCTGGATTTCATGTTGGCAAAAAGGCGTTCCTACAATTATTTCCACAGCCATAATTTGTGAGGCAAACAGCAAGATCCCTTGGACCACCATAATACCTCTATTGCTATAATCCTGCCCTGCCCTTAAGGGGTAGCATCCTCATCTTCACTTGGCTGGCTCTTTGAAAGCCCAAAGGCAGGTAGAGGCCACTGGTGGCCCATACCCACTTCCCACCTCAGGCAGTTTTCTGTGACTGGTACCACCTGGAGGCACAGTCCCTGCAGTGCACTGGGGCTCTGAAGCAAACCTGCAGCAGATCGTGTTCATTTCCACAAAATTAACACAATCTTTAATTAATGTAATAAGCACTGATGAGTAATAAATCATATTAAAATACAAGGAAGGCAATTTTTTAATAAATTAAGCATTGATTCACTCAATAAATATTAATCTACTAAGCATCAAGAATTCATTGCATTTTAGAAAACCAGCTGAAAAACCTCACTGGTGAGCTGATTGGAAGTGCACAGAATGGTCCCTGTTCACTCATAATATACACTTATTTTTAACTAATTCCTTAATTTATCAAGTTAAACAACTTGCCTGAAAGTGAGCTTGGATTATTTTTCCACTGCAATAGGCAATTTTTTTGACACAGATTCTAACTCAAGCCTCAGATCGTTTCCTAAATTTATCTTAGTAACTCCCTTCCTGAGTATCTCCTTTCTCTTCCTTGATGTTGGTGGTCTTTAAAATATTTGCTGACTGGTGCTATTAAATTTTCACCTCAATTAACTCACTGAGAGTTGCAAAACTAGAAAAAAAACTTGTAGAGGGGGTGTAAATTAACTCATTCATTTAAGTTTAGCTTATCTCCGCGATGTTCTTTCACACTTTGCTCTCTGCAGAGTTCCTCCAACCTTTTATATAGATGTGGGATGTGCTGCATTTGCTTTGACTCTTATCTACAGATTAGCAAAAGAGAAGGAAAAAAAGCCAGATGCAAAGATGCCCCATGAGACTGATATGGAGCTGTTTCTGTAGCAACCGATGATTTTCTTCTCATGTAAGAATGAGCCTAGTCATATCTAATTCTGAATGTATCTGGGCCTCACTTGCCAGCCAAAGCTGTGTCAAGTATAAAGTCAATATAGTCAGAAAGAGTGATAAAAAAAAAGCAATTATAAAGTCATCTTCCTACTCCTACACTCCTCCTGCACCCAGGATCTGAAAGATATCCTCACCCTCGCCTTCTGTCCCAGCACATCATCTCTAAGAGCCCAACATCCAGCAGAGCTGGAGGTGGCAGCCAGGCACCCAGGTCTCACACACATGAGGCTGCTGGGCTGGACTCTCCTCCAGCAGCCCCTGTGTTCATGTCCCAGCAGAGAGCGTATGTCATTGAGCCTGGGTTTCTTTAGACCACCAGGGCACCCACACCTGCCTTGCTCTGAGTCTCCAGTTAAAACTCCTAAGCCTACAGCTGAGGTCAACTTCAGCTTTAGAAAGCTCTTGTTGAGTTTGTGCCATTTTTTTTCCCCGCACTCTGTGGGCAGTATTTTCTACCCAAAGGTAGGCTGTCCATCTCACTAACACCCCTGCCTTAGCCCAGCCACACAAAGCTGGAATAGACTCTCTGGGACCTCAGGAGGACTTTGTCTTCCTGAACATATATTATCCAGCCTTCAATAGCAGGCTTCTGCTATTGATTTCTTCCATCTAATTTTAATGTGGTTTAAACAGGTGTCTCTTCCTACCACTTCCAATCTACTATGCAATTCACAGGGTTTAAAATGGAAATCAAGTCCATTATTTATTTATTATTTTTCCTGGGGGCTGTGCCACAAGTTACTAATTGTGCCTCTTAACTTCTAAATTGGTGCTTCTCTTCTATAAACTGACTGTGCTGGTGTAAGAGTAACAGAAACCAGTGCATCCTCTCATAAAATAAAGCAGAGTATGCACTGAAGGGTGAATTTCACATTTTCATGGCCTTTAGTATTGCCACAGTCTGTAATGCCAATGCTTTTGAAACTATCCTCTGCCAGTAGATCATAAAAGAACCCAAAAGTTCAGAGGAAGATCAAAGTGATCCCAAGCATTCAGCTTGGCATGGCAGTATGGATGGCACAACATGGCTGCACATCAGAAACCTCCTTGGTTTTGCACTGGGGGATTTAGAGCAGTGGGGAGGGAGGAGGGGGAGTGTGCAGAGGGAGAGGTTAAAGGCTGCATCCCATCCTTTTGCACGGCTACCTTTTGGGTGACAAGCTAGGCACCTTGTTGGTTGTTGTTGGACTGTTTAAGAAATATTCAGGCTTAATCAACATCTGGAAAAACTTTCTAGTGGAGGCTTAAATAAAGAAAGGTGTTAGAAAAAAAAGTAAATATAAGTCTGTGCAATTTCAGATCTGTCTGGTTTCTCAAATGCAAGTTTCAATACTTGCACCCTCGTTCCCTTCAGAGTGCAAGACTCTATTTAAGTAATGACCCCAATAAACTATTAATTCAAATCCTGTTAAAGTGCATAATTTGATGATTAAAATGTTTTTTTGTTTTTGTTTTTTTTAAATCATGTTATGCCAAGCAATAACCTTCTCTTTCCATCCAGAAATCACAGGCTTTTGTTCGTATAATGAAGCAAGATCTCCCATTTTGTACTTCCTTTATGATTAGCTGCTCAAGTTTCCTGGTATAATGATAAAATGAACCAGTCAGCTTGTTGACACTTGACTGGGATTTTAGTAAATTGCATCTGCTGTAGCCTACTCTGTGGAATCAATTATTGATAATATAGGTGTGGGAGAACATTTATAAAGTGGTTTGGGGTATGTTATTGCTCACACTAAGAGCTATAATGAGCATTTTAAACCATTTTAACTGTGACCTCCACAGACATTTGATCGCTGCAGTATTTGGTAACTTGATCCTGGGTTAGAATCAAAACCAAGTCCAAATGATGAAAGGCAGCACCAAACCATTAAACTACTTTACTCATCCTTCCAGTTCACATATTCTTCTAGATAGTATCTGACACCTGCATATTTCTTTCCCAAAACCTAAGTGCCAAGGATCCGTGGTACTTTAATTTTCAGAAACACTGCCAAACAAGTAGCTAAGACCTCTCCTTCTCACAGATTTGACTTTTTATCTCAAAGAACATAACTCTCATGCGTAATATTTTAACAGTCCTGTTGTGCTCAAAAGCTATTTAGAAAGACCGTTAATGCCATGAAGGTTAAAGACTGAAAAGCCATGCCAGGTGTCTTTGGGCACACATACAAACAAGCTGTAGTACCCATGGCAGTAGTAGTAGGTGAAAGCCCCAAACCCTTGGTGAGCAGATTACTGCCCAGCTCAGGAGATCACTGCCCAAAGCAACAGCCACGGGAGGCTGAGCCACCCGAGTGGCTGTGCAGCAGAGGCCATTTGCAATGTGCACAATCAGTTTTATTGGTCACACAAATTCAGGCTGTTCCACATATTCTTGTGTGACATCTACTGGTGCTTTATCTATAGGTTGCCTTATTTACATATAGTGTAATATTACATGAAGATAGTATCCAGATTCTTACTGAACCACTAGAAACAAAACATCAAAAAAGTCCATCAACAAAAGATTGTTAAGAGTATCTCATCCTGCCTTTGGGATGAGCTGATCCTTAACTTTGCCAACAAGAGTTATGATGACAGAAAGCCTCTTAAGTTTCTGTTCTCATCTGTAAAATAACAGGCATCCTTATGCACCTCAGTGAAGCAACACACAGGTAGATTCATAGCAACTTTATGGCTTGATGATGTATACTATGTATATAAAGTGCACCTCCTCAAATCCACATGGAAAAGGTTATCCTTGATTCATTAATAACAGTCTCTTTTTAACCCAAGTCAAAATATGGGAAGCAAATCCCATCACTTTATTGAACCCAGTCAGCAAACTTCACTCAGAGATCCCAGTTTCATAGGCTTCCATCCTGCTTGTTAATTCAAGCCTGAAAAGCTGAGACAAGTTAACACACGGATAACCAGTGCTATAGTCACTCTGCTGCCTGGGTAGAGTATGTGAGTCTGTGGAGTACATAACCAAATACTGGTATTTCTGCCCCAGTAAAGACAGGGAGAAAAATATGATATAGCCAATACCTTGTCTGTGCTTTGCTATGCTCTTCCCTGAAAGCTTTGGGCCTGCAAGAAATGAAGGAAGAGAATAAGGCCCATTTCTCCATGGGCTGACCCCACACACGGGTTGGAATCAGGGCTCTCTGTAGTTCCACTCATAAAAAGGTGGTGGTGGCGAAGTGCATGGGTTTGATGAAGCCTATGTATTTACACAGCAAGGGTTCAGGTTCTACTCATTCCACAATTTAGCTCAGCATTTCAAAGGGTTTGTTTTGGTAACAAACCACCATGCAGGTTTTTCATAGTTTGGTGTATTATTATGTAAATTGCAGAGCTGTGGTTATAATCCTGTGCTTGTAACATCAATTACTTGATGCCTATAGAGATTAAGGAACTACCACAAACAAAGGATTATGTCTTAAATTACACAGTAAGCAGCAGGAGTTAATAAACTATTCTCTTTACAAGTTATTTATTTGGAAAAAAAATTTAAAAAAGAGTAAACAAGGGCAGGAAAAACTATACAGACCACACACAGTGCCATTAACAACCAAAATCTATACCTGATGCAGATGGCTTTAGGCACTGCACAGCCAGTCTTTAGTTGTGAATTTAAGACTTGCGTTAAGTCTGACGAAGGAAAGGAGCAGCATTAGTGAAAGCAATCATGAACTCTGAGAGTCCACCATTTGTTGGGGTGGGGGGCAAGCAACAGTGTTCAATGAATGTTTAATTAGAAACAAAGCATATCTACCTATCGCAGTAATGGGATATTGACTAACTGGCCATTGTTTATGGGCTGGTTTAGATAACAGACAAGACAGATTAACCCCCAACATACAAATCTTAGAACTAAACAGGCAGTTGTGGGAGCCTGTGGTCACACAACAAGAGAGGCACAAATCCAGCAGGTTATGTCCCTGCTTTGCCCCATTTGGACCTTGAGACTGAACTTCAGCTGCTTGCATCCAGCTACGAGTGCTCTGACCAGCAGATCTCTTCCCTCAGCTCTTCTTTTGCTGTTTGAGCATAACTAACAAAATATTTATTGAAGCTGGGACTTAAGTTCCAAGTCCGCATCCAACCTGAGTAGTATTGCTACCAGCTAGTAACAGCTGTCCTGCTGTCTCCATGTCAAGTAACACTAAATTGAACAAACTATCTCCATGCCAGAATAACCAGCACACTGGTGGTGAGAAGGCTGACCTGGGGTCAGAGAAAATCCTGTTCTGAAAAAGACCTAATTCTATGAAAAGAGAAAAAAAACAAACAACCTAGAACTCAGAGGGAGTTACTGGGAAGTTTTCTGAAACATAAGAAATATTCAGTAGAAGAGTCCTGCTTTGTAAGAAGTTAAATAACTTCTTATTTGGGAAGCAGCATGTGTTTAGAATCAGTTTGGATCCTACCCTGTATTAGAATTCTGCTCAGGGTAGCACTTAACTGGAAAACAAAGCTCTGAATTACAGCACTGACACGATCCACTTCCTAATACACCTGAGCTCAGTCAAAAGAAACACATCTTTGATAAACTTTTAAGAAACAGGACTCCTGTGGTTTCCCACCATAAGGACAGCAAAACAAATGGATGGAAGAAAAAGACATAGAAAAGATGCAACACAAGTAAATTCCTTCTGAATATAAGATTTCCCCAAAATGATGGCAGTTTCATGCATAAAACTTATGAATTATCTGTTTACAAGTCCCTGTGATTAAGCCACAGAGTGAAAATAAATAGAAGAAAATACAACTTCTCTAGTTGCCAGTTTCTCTGATTCCCTAGAGCTTAAATCCCTCCCCCCTCCAAGCTCTCCCTGTCTTTACTTCTGACTCTGTGGGAATTACCTGGTTGTGTTTATCTCGGGTGTTATTTTCTCTATGTGTTGGAGTTTGCCTGAGATGCAGGTGAGCTATGAGAGAACACAGCACAGCAATTTCCAGATCATAGTTCCAGTGGTTGAAGGCATTGTGCAAGCACTCAAACTGTATCTATCCCCTTTCCACTCAGAGATGGTAATATTTATTTGAAGTCAACTGCATAACTCATACACTCATCACAGAAACACAGACTCATCAAAGTTGGAAACAACCTTAAAGGTCCAACTGTCTACTAAAGTCCGAGTCCAACCATGTACTAAACATTATCATGACCACAAAACCATGTCCTGAACATTAGATGTTTTTTGAACACCTCCAGGGATGGTGCTTCTACCACCTCCTTGGGCAGCCCCTTCCAGTGCCTCACTGGTTACACTGGTAATGCCTACCCTTCTATTTAGAAGAAAGCCTCAATAATAGGTTGTGTTTCTGGTATCTCACATTCGAACATCTCAGAAACAAACATTCAACAAGAGAATATTTCGGCTCTACAAGAAAAACAAACTTTTTGCTGTAAGCCCAAGTAGCTGGGCTTTCCGTGTAACACAAAGCAGAGCAAATTCTGGGAGAACTTTTTGACTGCCAGATGGTGTGCATGCGAGCTACAGTCTGTGTCATCTCCAAAAGCCATCGGTAACAATTTCCCTTTATGCCATCACAATTCAGTATCAGAGCTACCAGTCCCACCCCTACAACTCCATTGATCCAAGCATTCAAAAGCAAAAGAGAGAGCTTATTCTGTTTTGAAAGTTAGTTTTGCACTCACCATTAATATGATGACAGCTACGTACAGACAGATAGATGCCCAGTCACAGACACATGTAAACATTCCTGCATGGATATGCAGATGTGTCTATTGACTTCTGCACTGCACAGAGAGCAGTAAGTGTCTATAAACTGTATGCACACACCACATGCAGAGATGGGATTGCTATGGGCTATGTGCTGTGGATGCAGAAGAAAAGCCTAGGAAATGCTCAAAATTATCACAGCTATCCAAGACCAAGCTAGCATATTTTCACCCACAGCAACATGACAGCACACACATTTCCTAGTTAAAGCAGCACCTCTTTGAGGAGCCAAAGGAAATCTGTGAGGGGAGTCAGTGGAACAGATTTCCAGTGCACCCACTGGACAACTTCAGCTCTTCATCTTCAGCTCTGAATTCACTGGCCCTGCCCTCCCACCACATTCACTTTTCCTCTCTCTTTCCCCATTTCCTCATCTCCTCCACCCAGCAGAAGTTCCATAGCCCAGTTTCAACTTCATTTTCAAAATATAAACCAATGAGATAAGGAACATCTGATTGCAAAGGCTTGCACAACAGCTGGACAAAATCAGTATTTTTTCTTTTGCAGTAAGGGGGCAACTGACTCCACCCCCTTACAGTTCTGCCCTGGCTGTCAAGGCACCATTACAGCCAAAGACATTCCTGCATTAGGGACAGGCAGGAGGGAGTTTTCACATTTAATTTAAAAGGATTACTTTATCTGAAAGTCTCCCCCCCCATATTGTGCAAAGTTCCTTGTTTACTGTATATGTCAAGACAATATGATGAAAATAATAGTGAAAAGTTGAATTAGGATCTAGCATGTATGGAGAAATACATAAATTTATATATATGCAACAATTGTGGTCTCATCTAATTTCAAGCTTTTCATCTAATTTCAGGCTGAGTCTGTTTCCTTTCACAATCCAAGGCAGTGAGTTAGTTTTTCTATTGCTCAAAAAAATCAATTTTTTTTTTTTCCAAACCAGACCACTGCTTGTCAGATTCATTTAACAAATGATTCAGAGCATCCCAATCGTCGTTCTTCTAAAAACTGCATATTTAATTACAGCCTGCAAAAGCACTGTCTGGAGAAGTCAAATGGCAGCAATGAGCGTGAGCTATCCCGGAGGTAAAAAGAACCTTCTTGCTTTCCAAACAGACCCATTCTCATTCATTTCTGAAGCCATTTTGGTGTTGTTTTCTATGGCCCATTCTAAAATCATTACTAAATCCCTGTAGCTGAAAACCTTAAGCCAGAGAACTTGGAACAAAGTCCACTCGGGCTGTAACCTGTATCAAAACTGCCAAAGACTAAGAGGGCAGCGCTGGGACTCCTTATGAGCCACTTCCAGGGTCACTTGTACACACTCTGCTCTAATTTATGTAAAATCTATGGACGGTGTCTCTGGAATTGTTCATAAAAACAATAAAATAGAAGCTACTGGAAGCAAGGCAGCATTTAGCTCTATACATCCAAATTTGAACATTTTTATCTCGCTTTTGAAATTTGGCATTTTAGCCCAAACCTTTCACCCAGGTGCTTTCAACTGTGAAAACCATTCCAGAGGCATTTTTATTCATAGCAGTTGAAGAGAGCTATACGTGTAGTATATAATATGTCATGGTATATTAAAGGAGAAGATAAAAGTTTGGTTCATCAAAATCACCAAGCTGAGCTAGCCTGCCCGAGAGCAGCCTCAGATGGAGATCTGCTAAGAAAATGAGGCCATACAGATATTACTATTTTGTTCCTCTCTTCAGCCCATGTCAGGTTATTCTGACTCATAAACTAGGGAATAACATTTGTCCCGTACATCGAGCAGAGATAAGAGGTCTGAAATCCTCTTTTCATTAGTGTTGTTGCTAACTGTTTCAAATTATCACTTTTTCAGTTCTATAAGCAATTCACTGGGGACCTGCTATCTGATCTATATCTAGTAGTGGTTAAAAAAACCCACAGGAAAAACACTTGTGAAAAATCTGTGTAGTGACTGACAAATCCAAGACTCTTTTGAGCAGCATCCAAAGCATGAAGACTTCAGTGGAAGACAGAAGGCAATCAAACGCTCTATTAACCAGTTGTGGCTCGAAACTGCTCACTGTGCAGTTGCTTCAGGGGGCAGTCCAAGCAAAGGCTGAGTTTCCCCAGTTCTCTTTGCTGAGTCACTTGCTGAAGGTAGCTTATATCTCTCAGAATTGGATCTCCAGAAGACAAAAGCTGAGATTGACTCCTGTATGTGTAACATTTAACCAAGAATCTAGTAACTATGTCATGAAGCTACTGTGAAGCAGTTGTTCTTGGAGCTACACAGAAAATGTTTCACTGGATAATTTGAAATGTGGATGCTTACCTAAGATTTCTGAGTTGCTTTGAAATTTCATTTTTCAGGAAAACATCATTCTATATTTAACCTGCTTCCATTGCCTTTATTTATGTTCTTTACTTATTAGAAGGAACGTAAGAGGTTTCCAAATATCCACTGGACATTACCCTTAAAAATTAATTACCTAGGTGTTAACAACATTTACACACCGTGTTCAAAAGAGCATTTTGCTTCCCCAAAGAGTACACACTTTTTAGTTAGCAAAAGAGCTGTGCTTTGTCAAGAGTAACTCATGAGGAAGTATCAATCCATCATTTCAAACCAATTTTGCCGTTGCAGGAAAGGTGAACAAAGTTTCCAGAGATGAATATGCAAGGAAAATCTATCCTTGTCCTTCCCCTGAATTCTATATCATTCAGATTTGTTTATTATTATTATTTATTTTTTAGACCAACACAAATGTAAACGATCCAATTTATAGTGACAAAACTAGGTGTCCGCTTCATTCCTGTTCCCAGTAAGCACCGAAGACAAGAGGACTCTTTTCCTTTTGAAATGTTGCTCCCTCCACCACAGTTCTGAAGGTCTGGGGTGCAGAGGGGTGGTGGGGCTGGCACAGGAGCACAGCCTGCCCTTGCCCTTGCCTCCCCCAGCCTCCGCAGAGGCCGACAGGCGTTAGCAGGCAGCTGCTTCATCCCCACTCCAGAAGAGTCCCTCTACTCATTAGCCAAATGAGTGTTCATGTTCTTTTATACCCCAAATAAATAAACAAGACAGTTTGGACAATACAATAGAATCATTAATTTCAAATGAGCTTTTTTAATGAAGTCTGAATAGATTTCCAGCCCCCCATGATCAGAAAACAGTAAAATCACTGGGGATTACTGTTAAAAAGCTCCTTGCAAAAGGAAAAAAAAGAACTTATGGCAGAGGAGGCACTTTGTGCACTAGGAGCTGGCAAAGCAAGGGACAGCAGGGAGGAAAGTGTTAAGAGAACTGAAGATGAAAAGGTGCCATTAGGAAGCTGGCTTTGGAGGAGATTACACAGAAATAAGAAGAAACTTTCCTTAAGAACAAATAAGCAAACAAACCAGCTCACCCAGCCCTCTGATCAGAAAAGAAATCAGAACTGTCAGCTTTCATCCACCTCATACAATAAACCCAAACTAAAAAAAAATAGTTAAGTTTTGATTCAAGACACACAGAGCTAATTTCTACTGGCTGCAGCTTCTCCTAGCTAGGTGCTTTGGACTCTGAGGAACATGAGATTTTCTGGGTTGGGGAGTATTTTAGCATCACTCCTGTGTCAACTTTGAATTATGCACAGATTTTTAAATATGGAACTGTTCCTCTACTTATGATGACAGGCACATTCACATCATATAAAATTGGGAATGGGGAGAACTAAACAAAGCCAGTCAGTTCTGAATTGATCACCTAAAACATCTGCTGTATTGCTTAGGAATTGCAGCACATATGGTATATAGGAGCATCCAATATTTGGAGGCACACTACCTATGCAGAAAATCCATAAAATGTCAGAAACACCCATTTTGGCCATTTCAGTCTTAACTCTGAATGTTCTTCTTCTAAATAAAATGCATAAAATCATTTTTGGCTTGATTTTTTCTGTTTTATCATATCATTTGATTGCAGTTAACTTAACTCCTGCCCTAGGTCTCCTGTATATTTCTGTACAGCACTGAGAATACTAATAGTGTTCAAAAAGACAACGAGAACATAATGAAAAAGAGAAAGAAAAGTTGCCATCGAATTTAATCCTTCCTATCTCAGCCAGTCTACACCTCACACTCCCTCTGAATCTCACCACTGTTACGGTACAAGGATCACAGCCATCTTCACACACAATCTATTAACAAGGAATCATCAATATCCATTTCTAAGCAGGATTTTACTCCGATGCAACACTCTTGCTATATAAATCTTAAGTTTCGCCGAGCACAAGGATGTGATGTTTTCAAGAACAGCTGACCTAGGAGTGAATTAGGTGCCCAAATGCCTTGTAAGCCCAAGCGTATTTTTGAGAATCTGGTCCTAAGCATCAAAATCTCACTCAAACAGGTCACGCTGGAGCCTCTGAATTTGCATTTAGGAATAGTGAGGCAAAATATCTCAAATGATCAAAGAAAAGTATTTTAAAATCTTACTGCCCAATTACTGGCTTTGAACTCCCATGAAGTTAAGCTGGTTTGTAAGTTTGGCTTTGATTTGGGGGAGATAAGAAAGGCTGGACTGTCATATCCACTCAGACTACATCCCAATGGAAAAGAGAGCTACTGTGCACAACAGAGAAAATCCCAAATGAGGTATTGGAGCCACAGAGTCTTAGAAGCCATTAGGCTGAAAAGAAATTCTTCAAAAGGGAACTAGTCTGGGGAACAGAACAGGTTCAGAAAAGGCAGCAGAGATTGGCTAATATACTCGTCATTTCTCTTGGCCAGAGTTTCCTTTAACCTGTTCAGTCTCAGAAAGAGGTGAGGGTGAGCTATGAATCAACTCTTAACAGACTCTGTCTGCTAAACTTATTACTTGTTGCAGTCTCCAATGTAGAACCCAAGACAATGGCTTTCCACGTAAAGACAAACACTAATAAAACTGACTGCAATTCCTCACTGCTTTGAACCTAATCCACAGGTAAAAATCAGTTCCAGATTACTTAATTCCCTAAATCCCTCCAAATTTTACTGAATGACTCTCTACAAGTGATTATAAATAATTTACTCCTTATCATCAGACAAACTGGAAAGATTCTACTCACCCTTCTCAAACACTGTCTTACAGAAGAAAAAAAATCATTCTGGGATGGGTAAGAGATGGACTGGGTACTGGTTTTGATAATTCCAGATCATATAAACAGAAGGCAGTATGAAACCCAAATTAGAGTACACAAAATCATGTATCATTTACAATAAGTTCAGTGCCCAACTAACATTGACCAGTTTGGCAGGATCATTATCTCTAACACTAGAATGCTAAAATATGTTATTTAAAGAAACCACATCGTGTACTTACTAACAGCCAGCTCTATAACTGAAAATGAGAAGCTCACCCTCTTTCTTTGTGACATAGTGAACCTGAAGAGGGCAAAACTCACAGCTCACATTATCTGTGCCACAAACTTATCTTCTTCTAAACTGAAAAGACCCCAAGTTTTGTAAGAAAAAAATTAATTTAAAAAAAAAAAATCAGAGCTTTTTAAAGAGCAGATCACAAAAGCACAAACATTGCCAAGAGCATATATAATTCTGTGAGGGCTCCCTCTTTTGGCAATAAAAAAAAGCTTCACAGACTATCACTAAAGCTTAGCACAAGGGGTTCTTTGCTTTCAGGACTAGAAACCTCAACATCAACACAGATCCATCTATATCTTCTAGAGAAGACCTCATCTGCATGAAAGTCTTCGTTAAGAAATACAGAGGAGGCTGCTCCTCTTGCATTTTGGTGTTACTTATGCTGCCCTTTGAGTTTGCAAAGACATTGGAGCAAGAGAAACCACTCAAAATTCCACGGTCCCCCCTAAGATTTTGCTGGGAACTCAGTTATAGGGCTGGCCAGGAGCAGCCAGAAACAGAGGCAATTTGATATTGGCTGGGATAAAAATCACAGGATTAGTCAAGAAAATAGGTCACAGAGGACAGGCCAAAGAACAAGTGTGAAGAATGGTTTTTACTGATTAGTCCCTTCCTGGGAAGTGTGCCAGAAAATACAGAGGGTCCTGAAGAAATTTCCTTTTAATAACCAAGCCAAGTAACACCGTGTAGCTCTTCCATGGAAGCTCAGGGTTAGACCTAAGCTGTCAAATGCAAAAACATCTAGAAACTTTTTATCACTGCTGGGATTGCTGGTATAAAAGCTTTTTTTCCTGGACACAGGGTTTCTAAAAGATGCTGACTGCTTGAGAAGGAGTGCTGCCCTCAACCTGGATTGTGTTAGCAAACTTACTACACCTGATTGCTCAGTTAACTGGGGGCTGGGATTTCCAAGGGAAATCTGTTCAACTAGGTTGTTACTAATTTTCCTAGTAAAATGGAGGCTGGGGGCAGTAGGCTGAGCCGACTAGCAATGGTAGAGATGTTCTTTAGTATTTACTGATTCCAAATCCTAGATCTATTAATATTGACTTGGCCTTGGACAGGAAAGGGTTAAAGCCTTTGGTTAACTTTTTCCTTTCCTGTAATTCAAATCGGCTGATGTTCTGAGACTGTTTCTATACCATGGGAGCTTTTTAGCAGTTTTTTGTTAAGGGTTATTGAAATCTAAAAGTTCATTATGTTACGATTCTCTCATCTAGGCCTCAAAGGCTTTTGCATTACTGCTGTCCTGTGGGGACACCAAGCACGGGGGGTACTGGTTAAGTGAAGTCAGGGAGAGCTCCTTAGAAACTTTAGAGGTATGATGGGGTCTTTTAATTTAAATACCTTGTCTGGAAAGAAACAGGTTATTCTGGATTTCTATACATAATGAGAACATCACTCTAACTTTTAATAAAAATTAAAATCTTTTGAATCACAACAGAAATCAATATACCACAACTTGAGTGAAGTAGAATGATGATCCTGTGGCTAAGTAATTGAAAAGGGAATTGAGTAATCTGTCATTCTCCCCGCTCTGGGCAAGTTAGTTCTGGATGTCTTAAGCATGGCATTGTAGGCTCCTAAAAGAGTTGGACATCATGTTTGCAAAAGCTATTCCAGCAAGTAAGACAACATTTTGGGTACATTCCAAAATGCAAGTCTGATTTTTTCCATTCTGCACGTCCTGGAAGTTTGGCCTTTTTTAACATCTCAGGCTGAGAAATGAGATGGTTAAAAGAGCTGACCCTAACAGCGTGTACTCTAAGAATTAAAGGCATGTCCACAAGATGAGATACAGTCTGATGTTACCCACCTCTAAGCTTTAAGGTGAGAACTGCCTGTGGTTGTAAAATCAAATGGAAATGTGAGCATGGGAAGTAGCTGCTAAGAGATCTATAAAATGTGCATTACAGTGCTGAACTGAATCCCTCCAGCTTAGAGCAACACTAGACCTATCTGCAATTGACTTTCCAAAAGCATCCTAAGAAGTCTGAAACCTTAAATCGCTCTTCAAAATGAGACTAAACTTCCTAACACACTTGTGCATTGCTCTGCATAGTGTTGTGGAGGTCAAGTTCTAAATTCAAGAGCTCTTCTGAAAACTGAACCACTCAGCTCAGCAGAAAGGGTGTTAGACTTCTTTCCCTTCATTCTTTTCCTCTGGTACCAGCCTAAGTTTGTTCTATCTGGAATAATGTCTCGCAGTGTTGAGACATTAGACAGAGTTTTTGCACTCAGATGTTCCTTTGCTGTAAGTATACAGACAATTTCATACGTTGCTGCTCGTTTATCCTGTGGCATAAATCAGGGGTGAGGTGGTCAGAGATGGATAACCACTGTGTCTTGAAATATAAGGCAACACAGCTATGACAAAATGGATGGGGAAGACAAGCAAATCACCACATAATTCGGTGTGAAAATATATCATTGGCAAAATCCTTCCAAGCTTCAGCATAGATCCAAATAAACTCCAGACTCAGGGCTGATGCTTCTGTTCATGCCACACCATCAGCATCTTCCTTACATCCAACTGCAGCAGCTTAGGAGAAGTATTTGCCTTCATTTTGAATTTGTCTGCCTTTTATCACAACCTTAATTTCACTGAATTGCCGAGTTTGGTATCTTTATAAAATGCACTCTTAAAGCTTCCAGCAGACATGCAGATTAGCCTTATCCTAAAGCACCTCATCTCTAGTTATCCCAGGATAATTAGTCACGTAAATTAGAAGTCATTACCAAAGGCTACAAAACCCTTTAGCAAAGGCTTGTTGACAGGCTAAACATATTTAAAGTACTTTTAAGGTCTGAGGATGGGAAGAGAGGGGTCTGTGGTGGAAGGGGGAGGGGGGGAAGAAATATCATCACAGTAAGAAGTAAATTCTGACACAGAAAATGAGGCTGCATTAATCTGCATTCATTCCCAAAGAAAGACTTCTACTATTGTATGCTGCCAGGGTGATATATAACAGAGGACATTTAAAATGCCAAGCCATAAAAGTGTATTTTCTTCATTACATTTTCGTTGAATGCTTTGATCTTCCCATTTTACACTATAAGTTTGATTCATCATTACTTTCCAGTAAGAAACTGCCACATTTGATTGTGGAAAGAAGAATTCTTATCTAATTGCAATTTGTAAGCACAGGATTTAGTGTATTGTCGCCTGAAAAATGGAACTGTCTAAATTATTTTCCCTGAAACTAACATCCTCAACAAATAAAAGCAACATATGATAGCTGGGCATAATTAAAGAAAAATGACACCTACTGTTACATGAATAAAGAAAACGTGTTGATGACAAGAAAGGGGAAAAAAATGTGATTTCCCTGCAGTTTTGGTGGAACGCAAAAGCATCACATTTGAGTTCTTTAACGCACTTGTTCAATGAATTGGAAAAAAAGAAATCCCATCCTCCAAAGCAGCCTGGAATGCACAGTTCTTTCCCTGCAGTCGGAGCAGTGCACGTCAGACATTTTGGATTTACTGTGTGCACAGCAGCCCTGGCGGAGCGTTCGGACACCCAATGTCTTTGTCGAGCAATGGCACAGAAATGAGCAAACAAGCCCTGACAATCTGGGCATGTAGAAAACTTCCCTTGAAGATTCCTATTTGCAGCTTCGCTTTCAACAGCCATTTTGATCTTTTAAGGTGCCTGTACAGATGTTACACAACCGGCTTCCAAGCAACTTTCTGCTTCTTCAAACCTGTTTTTTTCCTCCTGCTTTTTACTCCCCATCCTGGCTCCCACACATATGCTTATCTATTCCTTTCCCCAATATTAAAGGACTCATAGAAAACCACTGTTAACAAAACATGTAATATTCTGTTACCATCTGGCATTTTACCATCCAAAGCTTAGAGTATTTGTCTTTTTTTTCCCCCGCTTTGTTTTCAGCACTGTCCTGTTTCGCCCCTCCCCACAGCATTCACATATTCATTACAGATGAACTGATAGACTAGTTTTCAACTCCATGAGGTGTGAATAGCCTTATGGAAATCACCTATCTATAGCAATACTTGATAACAAATATGCAGTGATAGCTCTGAGAGATGTACTATTCCCCATTCTCAACAGTGTAAGAACAGTATTATTTGTAACTTGCTGGAGGAAATTCTATAGCGACATTAGCAAGTTTTCCAGTCTGTTCTGCTCCAGCTACTTTCCTGTTGATATGTACTCAAGAAAGTTTAAAATTGGACTGGGTATTTCTACTCAAGTCAGCAGTGCAGCTTTGACTGCAGAGAAGACATTTTCAGAGAGTAATGTGTAACCTACTTATAGAAAAATATACCTAGACTATGACTAGCTGTTACAGAAGGACTATTACTATACACTATAATTATTACTTGTAAGCAAATATATATCACAAGTGACAAGAAACACTATAAATCCCTAAAAAAAAAATAAAAATCTAATTATGTCACTTTAGTGCTTACAAATATCTGGACTTAAGTATTATGTCTCAAAATAGAGGTCATTACTCCAAGTAGGATCCTAGTAGTTATGACTGGATTTGTCATCCCCCAAAATAAACAAAATAGTTACACCAGAATTCAAGGTCATACTGCAGCAAGAAAGTGGTGTAGCAGTTGTTTGAGGGATGCAGCTGAAACCAGTTTACAAGCCACTGGCCTTAAGAGAGTAGAATCATGGTAGGTGGTGGGCATACCTCTTCTGTGGACCAGGATCTCCACTTAGCAAGTATAAATAACAGATTAATGTTTTTTCTTGGCAAGAGTAGAATATGTTTTTCAAACATCCAGTTACTCAAACGGGTGTTTGTAACCTGGTAAATTTGACACTGGCTGCACAAGAATTCCAGAGCTGGAGAAAGGTCTTACTAATTTAATGTGATAATAACCACCTTGAGGATTAGTGCCCATTTGACCAATATTTCACTTATCACAGGGATAATGTCATCTCTCACCTTGATTCATTACATGGGTAATTGTTCCCTGCGTTGCCAACCATCAACACAAACCTCAGTGTTAGGGCAGAAGAATTCTGCTGTGTAACATATACATGAATATCACGTAACACAGGAAACTGAGCTATGAAACCCAGCCTCAGTGGGGTTCTGTGCTTGCCAGCCAGCACCTCTCTCTCAGCTGACACTGAAAGCAGCTCTCCTAAGTTCCTCAGGAGCCAGTATCATTGCCTGGAGGCAGACGTACCTTTTGACCATTTCTGTATATGGAAAAGGACCAATCGGATTAGAAATCACTTACTGACATTAAGTGTCCATTAGATGATCTCCCAAGGTCCCTTCCTACCTCAATGATTCTATGAAATATTCTTTTATGCCCATAAACACAAGCAGATCTGATCAAATATTGATTTCCAGCACTCTTCTTCCTGAGGCAGCCTTCTTTCTCTACATAACATCACGAGTTAGTCAAGTGATGGGGAGGATGAGGGATGTTTTTCACTACTGTGTCTCTCTTTTGAAGCCTCAGGGGGTTCTCTACAGATTCAAGAGAAACAAAACACGTATGGCTTTGAAGAGAGCTCTTTCTTAGGACTGTCAATACTGCTTTCGGTTTGTGAGGTTTTTCTTGCACTATTCAGAGAAGTTTTGTACCAGCAGCTGGATGCCCCCTTGAGCACCTGAAGGATTCCACAAGCTTCTTCCCCAAATCTAAGATATTAATAAAAATAAAAGGAACAGATAAACAAGACCTTCCCCAGCATCATAGCCCAGGCAGACTTCTTTTTCTTTAAGAGGGAGAATCTCCATTTCCCTCAAGTAAATGATGGGTACTGCTGCTGATATTAACTTCACATGGATGGTGCTCAGATACTACAGTGTTTGATAAAAACCCTCAAGTGTTTGGGACAAGGGACAGTCCTTGACCCACACTACTGCAAAATATTTGCCAGGTCTAAGTAGATGTTCTCCATCCAAACAGCACATCCAAGCACCTCACAAGAGTCCTGCAGGGTCAGGTGTCTCTTCTGCAGCCAGTTCCATGGGTAAATCCTGCCTCATCTCCTCATCTACTGCTTTCCCTGTCCTTTCACCCTCTTACCCTTTCCTTCCCACACATCAGAGTCCGCTGCCTGGAGACAGCAGGCTGAAATTCCCATCATCTCTAGCAATTCCTTAAGGGCAACGGCGTCCTATGTGTTTCATTCCCTTTGTTAACTGTACAGTATTTAAACCTCATCTGAATTGGTAAGTAAAGAGCATATCCCTGGGGCTCCAAAGGTATACAGTTTAAAAGGAAGGCTAGGAGAAGACAAGGTAAAAACGCTGAAGAAGGATGAAGTATAAGCTTTATATGTAGCTAGGGCTTTTTTTCTCCTAAGAAATCATAGCTGAGAAGAAGTAGAAAAAGACATGGTCATTCCCCAAGAGCAGTGTAGGGAATAATAAGCAGAGAGGATCTCCTCTGCTCATGCAAGACTGGGATTTGATGTTTCCCTCCTATTTCTGTAGTAAGTTTTACTGGGTTGGGGAAGATTCTATTGAATTCCTGTAAAAAAAACCCAACAAACAACCCCCAAATGTGACCTTCAGTAACAATGAGAGCATTATTTATTTAGTTTTCAATTTCCCCTAAAAATCCCCCAAAGTACAAAGAAAGTAATATTAGTGCAGAGCACATCACAAGCATTTGGAATAGTAGGGAAGAAAAAGGAAAACTCTCCCAATGAGTTCCTCATTTTCAAAAGCATCTGTGACCAGGAGTTATTTATTATTTTTTTTTTTTTATTGCTTTCCTATATTTTAACCGATTATTTTTCTTTCCTTGATTGCATAAAACATTTTCAGTCTGGAATAAATTTTAACTACTTCATTAAATTGTTCTAAAATACAAAGAATTTTAAACCATTGTGTTTTTATGATGTGAAAACCCATTCTGGACCTTAATGGAGCTACTGCTGTGAAATGATAAATCAGCATGGTCAAAAAAATGAACCATATTATCTCACACTGATGTGGGAGGAAGAGTTTCTGGTCTTTTATATAACTTTAAATCTATGTTAAGCAAGAAGTATTCAGACTGACTTAGAGACAGTAACAGGGTTTGAAAATGGGTATAGTAAAGAAAACAAATTCTTTATTATCCAGCAAACGGTGAAAATTCAGAGCCTTTTTCTAAATATCTAAGCATCCTCAAACTCAAAATCACATCAGCTGAGTACTGCTGCTGTTTGGCACTTTTGAAAGTCAGCAGCCCATTTTTAATGGAGAAGGCAAAATATCTTGTGAGGACACAGTACCATTTAAAGTATTTTGAAGACAAAACACTAAGTACCACTGCTTACGGTACACACCATTTCATCGGGCCATTTTTAATCAGCATGCCTCTGAGAGGACTGAGCTCAGCTCCACAATATTTAATGTCGATGGCTGCTGGTTAGCAGGGGTGGCAATTGTGCTTGGTGGGGACATCTTCCAGTGATTTAGCAGTGATTAGTGCTTCTCAGTCTCCCGCTGACTGCTGCTGCTCCTTCCTCTAACAATAGCCGCTTGCTTTCCTCAGCTCTTCTGCATGTTAAAAAATATTTGTCGTGTTTTTCCCTTTTCCATTTCCACTCTTCCTGCACACCTCCTCATCACCCGGAACAATCGTGGGTCCAAAGGGCTCGGGGAAGGCCCTGCTGCACAGATACACTGCAACTGGCCCAGTTGGCAGCATCACACTACTGAGGGACAGTTCAGTCCCTTTCTCAAGGCATTCTGAATTTAATTCCCTCTCCCTGCACCTGCCCAGTGGCAACAAAACACTTTGCTGCAAGTTTTCAGTTCTCCTGGTTGGAGCATTGTCTTAGAAAAGGGAATCTTCTATGACCTACTTCATCAGTTCACCAGAGAGCTCAGCAGACACTGTCCATTTAAGAAATTCAACAGACTCCTTGGTAATTTTTAGTTGGTCCCTTTCGCTGAGACAGAATTGTTCTTTTGTATATTCTGTCTTTAGCGTGCTCACAAATGAAATACTTCAGCAGTGCTGAAGTCTGCTTTAATTCCACACCGGCGATTTTAATAGTGTACTTTAAATATGTAATATCATTTCACTGTCTGCTTCTCAACTTTGTTAAAACAGTGGTTATTATTTTGTGGATGAGGCTGGATAGGTGATGCTTCATTAAATCTATCGAAAAAAAAAAGTGTCTTGCAGATTTTGATAATTAGTTTTATTTAAATATACTAACAATATAGCCTGAAAAGAACCCTGATTTAGTGACATAAAATAACAGAAAGAATCCTTGTGGTTTCTTTCTTTTCACTGTAGAACAATACCCCTTTTTCCTTCACATGACACTTTGGAGTTGTTACATCAAAGGCGATGACATCTGTGATTGGTTTTGCCATAAACCTCTCATGTCACTTTCAACAAGTTATTAGAATTGTAGAATAGAATCGTTTAGGTTGGAAAAGACCTTCAAGATCATGGAGTCCAACCATTAACCCCTCTCTATCAAGTCCACCCCTAAGCTGTATCTCCAGGCACCAAATCTACACAGCTCTTAAACCCCTCCAGGGATGGTGACTCAGCCCCCTCCCTGGGCAGCCTGTTCCAGTGCCTGACAACCCTTGCAGTGATTTTATTTCCTGATGCCCAGTTTAAATCCCCCCTGGTGCAGCTTGAGGCCATTCCCTCTTGTTTCTAGTTTGCAGTCTACAGAAATCAACCTCACACTGTGCTCTACCTGCTCTACACATGATGTAGTTTTCTTAATAAGTATAATGACAATGACAGATAGGAGGGTATTTTTGAGTATTTTAAAGTAGAAATGACTACAAAACACTTACTAGTTGATTTTTTTTTTTACTAACAGCCAGGAAACTTTAAAGGAAATATTTGACAATAATTGTATTCCTGGCATCTCTGTCTTTTAGAATAATCTGCAAATTTGTTGGTATTCAAATGGTATCCATAAAATGATCATGTATGAACACTTTTTAAAATGCAGAGAGGAAAAAGTGACTATAGAAAGCAGTAGAATAATTCAATATTTAAAAGACTGCAGCCTATGAACCCAAGACAATAAGGACTCTATAACAATGGAAGTCTACACTGTACATTAAGTTTTGATATCAGATTTTATTTTTTAATCAGAGAATTAATTTTATCAATGTTGGTCTAAAGTAACCTTGGGCACTGTTAAGATGACAAAAGGGGGAAGGAGCCTGGATAAAATAATTGCATATAAATCTCCAAGAAGAAATTGCATTTGATCCCAAGTACACATAGAATATATTACCACCAGGCTAGTTCTGAAATACTTACTCAAAAAGACTGAACAGTATGAATTTGGGGGGGCATAAAATGTCTATTTTTAATGAACACTTCATAAGTTGTCTTTATGTTCCTTTAAAGACCGCAGGAGAAATTCTCACTTGACGTAAATGGTTCTAGATCTGCATCGTCACAAAATTACTAGACACAAGACCCACAAAGTCTCAATGTTCATCTCCCGAGATTGTCAATTAGGAGCAATTTCAGACTAGAAACATAAACTGATGAATCCATTCACTGTTGAAACTTGAGTTCAGCTGTAGTGCTGTATTGACAACATCTAAATTTAGGTCTTAATTGAGGAGCTTTTATTAGCTGGCTAGTCTCCTTTTTTAGTAGTGTAAAGAAAGATCAATCCAGAGGGCAACTTAGAACGCACGTGAGGCTCCTACACTGGGCAACTCTCCGCAGTACACCATCAGCCTAGGTGATCAGCCTCTTAACATACATGCCTTGGTGTGACAGTTAGGGTGGCCCCTTGAGTGCCAAGATTTTTCAACCTTGTTCAGGAATCAATTTCTTTTTTTTTTTTCTTTTTCCTGCATCTTTATAGGGAGCACATTATAATACACCTGGAAAGCTTGCTGAGCTACTGCTAAACGTTCATTGGAGATTAAAGTTCCTAAATTTGGAATTAGGGTACCACTTGGACTTCTCCCTACAAAAAAATGTCATGCCAGAGCCACTGACAATTATTGAGGCAAATATTATTGAGGCAGCACAAATCAAGTTTCAGAAATAATTTGGTGCACTGATTTGGATAAGGTTTTCAATCATTTTATTAAGATTGTATGTGAGTATTCCGTGTTTCATAGGATTTACTGATTTCACAGCCCTGGAGTTTTAGAAACTAGCCATCTAGTATAAGCTAGCCAGCAATGGAGGGAGAAAATCACTTCTATAGGATGAATCTTTTTACATCTCTCATATAACTGTCTTAGGAAAAATTAAATCATATTTTAGAGGTTCCTTGCACACAGCAGCCATTAAAAAAGCCCAGACTGGTGACTTGAAGAAGAACTCAACTATGCTTTGACATCAGGTGGAATTAATGTCACACTAAAGTTTGTAAAGACTGGAATGCACATGGGGACAGCTACTTCCCTGAAGCATCTGGTTGCTGATGCTTCATTCTGGATTAGGAATTTTAAACTTAATCTTGGTAGGAAGATTCTCAACACAGTAGTAAAGAAAGGAGACATTTCTAGTGTAAGTCTCTTTAGCAAGAAGAGATGCTATAGAATAAGAAAAATCTAAAAATAGGAAAAGCAGTTTTGAAATACTTAAATGACATTACATAAGCAGAAATAACAAGCAAAACAAGCCAGATGAATGTCAAGTAGCACTAAATATAACCTCCTAAGTTATACCATTCTAGAAGGATGATTTTCTGAATCAGAAAGCCAGTTAGCATTAATGGACATAACTTCTATGAGAGACAGCAGGAGGAAAGGAGGTTAAGGGTTGAACACATTTTGTTCTGTTTATTCTCTGAAATCCAATTAACTTCAGTTATTTGAGAAGACAAAGCTTGAAGAACACATCAGAAGAAATGTAAGAGAGAGACTCCTGAAGGAACAGGAAGAACTCTTGATACAAACATTGCCACACATCCAACAGGGCAAATTCTTTGAATTAGGCATGAAAGAAACAAGAGTCCTTCCCAACAGCCTGGAATGGATTTTCTTTTTTTTTTTGGTAATTTCTGATCTTCTCTCTCTGCCTCTAAAGTCATCACCTCCAGCAGCTTGAAATTCACCACTGCTGCCCGTGCCAGCTTCCTGTATTCATTAGTATGAGCATATAACAATTGCTGAGGCTCTGTCTTACAGGAACCCTGCTCAGCATTGAGGTTAGGGGCTCCTTTGTGTTGCACTAGTTGTACAGTTGAGCAGAAAAGTTGAGTTGCATATGCAGGTTTTGCACAACCAGTTTGTTTGTGATTTGAAAAAATAAAAAAGAAAAGAATCCCCCAAAAGATGAAGTTAAAACCAAGCTACTCTACTTGAATATAGCTCTTACCAAAGTTCTGTAAGCTCAGTAACTAGGAAAACTTTTGACAAAGATGTGTGCAGGTAAATCTGTCAATGCTTTTGCAGCTCTGGGGGAAAAACATTCAGCCAGAGAAGACGACAATGGAAAACAAGACAGAGAAAAGTAAACTCTGACAGAATGAGCTATAACCTAATAGTCATCAGGTTCATGCACTTTTTAGTCATCAGGTCCATGTATGCTCAGTTTGTTAAGATACCTGTTCCTCACAGATTATTCTGCTTTCACAAGAACAAGTACAAAGAAGGTAAAAGAAGATACCTACATTACACTGAACAGTCCTAATTGACCCCTGGGGGACAAGCACACCACAAACCCAAGGAAATACATGCACACATATATATAAATCCAGCTTCCAGAGACAGATAAAACCCAAAACACTACCAAAATACAGTAGAAATAGACCTGCCTGATGTTAGTTATACTTCCACATATCTAAACATCTGGATGAAAGAAGCGCATGTGAGAAGTGACAGGCACAGTGTCAATTATTCCCATGTAATTGTTGGGGTGGGGAATCTCCTTTGTAAATGAAGCCTCTGCAGGAAAAGGCAGGGATGAAGTGACTTCATTGTTCTGAGAGGAGTTCCAAATAACTGCTTGGAGAAACATTCCCATATTTTCACCAAAAGTTCTGTAACTCCATGATGCACTTTTAGTTTAGAAATTGGCATTAACTTCTGACAGGTCATTATACTGAGAAGAAGGAATACTAAGAAAATAAGTTAGGAGATAGTAGACACCAGTAAAAGAAAAATGGTAGAACAAAATGAACTCTAATTTGTGTAGGTAGAGGCATTACTGAAGAAATGCAAACAATGAGCTTGAGTTAAATGCTGAACTCTGATAAATTTAGGTGAGAAGAATTCTTTGGTGAAAGACAAAGGATTAGCATGTCATTCACATGTTCTCCACGAGCATCAGATTCAGAAATAAAGAGGAGACCTGGCTGAGGAAGGGACCAGAGAATTGGAACCCTATGGTGCAAGACAGAGTGTCAACAAAATTGGCAATAGCTGAAAGGTATGAAATCAGCTCTCCATCTCATTGCTGCCTACTCAGGTCTCTATTCCCTGTAGTGCTGCTTCTCTTTCTCCCTAATCTGGTTGATTTGGGATTAAAATATGAAAGCAACTAGCAGAGAGAAGTTTTATTAAACAGCTGCTGTAGAGGATGGCTTTGAGCTACCTCCTGTTACTTTGATAGATAGGATGCTAATAAATCTAGTACTGAGCAATGGGAACAACATGCTCAGTGTTAGTACTGGTCCTGCCCTGTGAGAAAGATGAATGGCTATCATGCCTCACATGAGAATCATAAATAGACTGGTATCAGGAAATGAATTCAGTGCTTATGGGGCACCAGTGCCAGTCAAAGCATTAGCTGGGAGCCTGCCAGCAAGCTCTGGCTTGCTTGTGAAAACCACTGAGTTTTCTTTTCTCACATCAGCCCTTTTAGTAAAGAGGCCTTTGGAGTTTATGTCCCCATCAGTATGAACACTGTGAGGGAAGCAGTACCTGGTTGTAGTTGGAAAGAGGTTTACTGTGTTTCTTTACATGAGCCTGTGGCTATAGCAGTGGAAAAAAAAATAATAATAAAAAAATCTACTTATTCTGCTCCTATGAAATTGGAGATCAGAGATTTCATAGAAAGAGTAGATAGAACTGAAAAGCTGTACACCATTAAAACTAGGAAAGGAAACAGGATTTCTCTACGTGGTCTGGGCCAAGATGATCAATCTAGATAGGGTAACAACCTTTAATGAGGGACTTGTAGGCACAATAAAATAAACAATATGGGTGGCAACTTGCAGCCTCAGTTATCTGGATGCAACTGCATTTGGAGAATCAGAATGTCTCTCCAAGTAAATTTTCATTGTTGATTATATTTGGGCTTATTTAACTCTATATTAAAGAGGTCCTCCTCCATTTGCATCTAGCAAAGTAACATAGCCAGTTAAACTGGTTCCAGTTACTGTCTGCAAAAATCTAAATGGTCATATTTGAACAGCTTTGTCAATTTTTATTTTAGTTGTCTGAGAATTACATTTTAGGAGCATGAAATGTAAACAAAACCTAACAAGCTCTTGAAAGTGTTGAACTGGCCTAGAGGCTTAAGTCTTCAAAAAGTGATCTGGACTTTTATTAATCAAGTTTTCAGTTGCTTGGCTCAGTTAGGCATAGTTTAAACATTAGTCCTAATTCCTACCAACAGCTTGCATTCATAGTCACTTGAAACTATTGAGAGATCAGATCTCATGATACCTCTCTGAAAGAAGAAAAAAGCACTCAAAAGTTACAAATACCAATCGTTGCAGCATCCAACAGTATGGACAGACAATGTGCATTGTCCTTAAAAATCCAGACAAAGAGAATCAGTGTTTCTGAAATCTATTTGTCTAGCGATACACCCTACCCCAGTATGTCCTGGGCCTGACCAGCTGAGAATGTCATCTGAAGAGACTTCCAGAGTGGAGTCAGGAGTCCCTGGTGTAGTAATTTTCTGGTGTCTACATGAAGGGAATAGAAATAAACTTGGCTGCTAAATTGACTCGAGAGCTTCTAGAAATTTGAGCCAGGTCTCCCAAAAGTGGATGGTTAGTAACATAGATAAGTGTTTTGTTTCCACCTCATACCCTAGAGCATCTCTACTCCTGTTTTTACTACCAAAACCACAGCCCAGGCTCAGGCTGTGTTCTAGCTGCCCTGAGTTAAACTGTGCTGAAAATTTCTGGGCTTCTTGGAGTCTATGGACAGGCTCTCCAATCAGACAGCATTTGGAGCCAAATTTTCTGCTGGCTTAACACCATCAGTGTTGGTGGAGCTGTGCCAGCAGGGAATTTGGCCCTTGAACTTGGAGTCGGTTTTCTAAAAACCTGTCCATTTCTAAGCAACCACAGACCGTGCTGCTGAGGGCACACAGAGACTAAAGCAAATAAGAACATTTTTTTTTTAAATCCATGTGAGTACTTTTGGTCTGCCACCAAAAAAATAAATAGCGCCTTCAGCTTCCCACCATCTGCAGTACCTGTAATTGCACAGTCCAGATTCCAAAGGGGCCTGCAGGCTGAAACTGGTTGTGATTTAGGATTTTAGATCTTACAAAACCTCCATATCGTGTGATGTAATGGAGCTTTTTGCAAGACCTTTCAAGGTTTAACTGTCTCGCAGTTTATGTACAATTCATTCCACTCACTTGAATCCAAACACTTCCTCTAATATGTTCTGCCCATCTTTTTCATGCCATTTGTTAGTGATCAGGAAAGATTTTTCCACTGTATTCTTTTTCCCATTTTTGCCTGCTGGCAATAATTATAAGTTGTGCAGGACACAAAAAAGCGGATATTAAATAGACTGTATATTATTAAAGACACTGTCATAGGCTTCAGTCCTGAACCAGCAGTCTAACTAATACATATTTGCCTTCCTTTGGCACATAAACATAGTCATTATTCCTGACAAAACAAAAAAGAAAAAGGGGGGGGAGGAGAATTGTAGCTATTTAGTAATAATTTAAGGTTTTCATTTATTGCCTTGCAATGCAATAATGTACATGCATCTGTGTAATTGTTTTTCCTATGTGTTCTAGTTGAAATGCATCCTGCTGCATAGATTCATGACAATGAAACATTTATACCCTGTATTCTGGGATTAATTTATATTGATTTTTTCATATTATATTATTAATATTAACATGCCACTCCTCCCCTTTAATTGTCCTTTTCTCTTCGTAATAATAGCTACTGTGAAAGAATCCAATTTGCTGGAAATTCTGTGCAGTTTTTTTTGGTGCTATCCCAGTCCAAGGATGCTGGGCCAACTCTTCAGGTGTTACAGCATTAGCTGATAGATACCAGCTGAAGGTCTCATAGCTCATTTCAAACTGTGGTTCACTTCACCTTGCAGGCTTTTGGGATAATCTGTCAACTTGATCACTTCCATTTGTGAATTTGTGGTATTCTTTCTTTTTCCCCTGGTTTGCTGGAGATAGGTGTATATATAACCTATCCAGGAAGTTTAATTCTGTAAAGATCTCTGATCTGATGCACGGGGAAAGCATCCTCTTTGTTGGCATCACGCCGTATTTGCTGCTTACTGCTTTGTTTTTAGAAATGTTTGCTGATGACTGTTGAATGCAATTCTGACTGGAATCAAATTAATTGGATTGGAATTGAATTGCTGGGATTGGATGTTGTTTTACAGCTCAGCTCTATTTTCTACAAAATGGGAAAAAGAACCTCTGGTGAAGTTCTGCTGGATTAAACTAAACCAAATTGGGCACAAGCTCTAACTGCTGAGCTTTGGAGTTCAGAGATGCTCTTAGATAAAATATCTCTAATCAACTTAATACCACATCAGTTGAGGAAAGATCTCGTGTCATGTTGTGAGGGTGAGAAATCAGAGTATTCTGAGTTTGTATTATAGATAACACAGTGGCTCAAATACTGCTTTAATTTCTGTCTCATCCAGGAAATGGATTCTGTATTTTAGGCAGAGATAATACTGGTATAGTACTTTGCTTCTAGGTAGTATATATCCTCAAATTATGTGAAAATATATAGTGAACTGCACAGCAGTTCTGTAAAGCACAAAGATATGAGTTGATTATCAGACAGGAATACAACTCCAGACATTATAAATATTTCTTTACCTGCTGCATTAAGTTCTGGGCACTGTATCTCAAAGAGTGTTAACTGTTTGAAACAGATGAAACAGGCATTGTGGACATATAGCCCTCTATCAGCAGAGCATATATCAAAGGCTGGCCTCCTATTTTAGAGGGGAAAAAAAATGACAGAGACAGTAAGTAATGGTACAAAAGAATGAAGCTGACTGCCATTTACCACTATTAAATGGTAGGATACAAGGGTAGTTCAATGAAACAGAAAGACTGAACATTTAAAACATTACATGAATAATTCTCACAGTCCCTAAAACACAATACCAGTAAAGGAAAACTTAAATATGATTTAATAATGATGTAATTTCTACATGTCTAAGGAGAATATTCAAGTTTACTTCTGGGTATAAAGAAGTAGTGGAATTAACTCTTACACTTCAGGTAAGACTTCAACCATTTTCCAATACTTTTAGGAAGAAATTTGGCTGTAGATATGTTATTCCATAACTGCCCAGGATGGGAACTCTCAGTGATGTGCTTGTTACAGCTCATTACTGGTTACAGGGTGACGTGAACCTTTCAGCTGTTTTGGTGTGGTTGCTGTTTTAGAAATGGTTGGTGTGAGGTAAGAGTGATATACCTGAGATGACAGAGAAAATCAGATAGACAACTGGGAGCAGATCCCAGGAGACTGTCTCTCAGGTCCAATAGCTAAGAAGTTGACACTAGTCACTTCTCACTTCTGTAAATAAAGGATCAAAAACCTCTTTAGCAGAGAGGAAAAACAAAACAAAAAGCATGTTACCTTTAAAAGGAGGCAGCATTTAATACCTGGTTACACAGACATTCTCTTAATTTATCATACTGCTTGTCAGAGATCATGATTAAATACCAGATAGTGAAGTAAACACTGATAAAAGTCAGTATTGTAATGGTTTTGCAGACAAAGCTGTGCTGGCAGTGGTTTAGGCTCATTCAGTCAAAGTGTTAAAACCACATCTTATTCTTGCACTGGCTACTGAAAGGTGCCTTCTGCAACCTCTGCACCTGCTGTTGATGCATCTTGTCCTGAGAAATCAATTGTCCTTTTTCATCTGGTGACTCCACCTACTCCTTGCTTCTTGTCCTGACCCCTTAAACATATTCCCCCCACTCCATGATGAAAAAGGACAATCATGTTAGCTTCTAGACCCACACTCCAGTCCAAGCCTTGCCAAGGCCTCTAAAGTAACTCCCTGATGCTATTCAGTCTCTAAACCTATACATGAAGAATCTATACATGAATGAAATAATACCCATTTCCTTTTAAATGTGTAGGGTTTCAGAAAAGTTAGCAAATACTCATTTTCTAGGATAGCTGCTAATACCTCTTCTGATTTCTATTTGATCTGCTCAGGATGAACAGAGATTCAGATCAAATCCATCCATGATTTCTAGATACCACTGGTTTCTCAAGTTACAGAAGTTTCTGCCAAGAATTAATGAGAGAAGAAATACACAGAGATACACCACAAACAAATTTGCTATTTAAAATTAATTAAGCCTAAATCAAGACACATTTCACTCATCCCAAACCTTTTTGGATATTAGAAGAGTCACTGGTGTACTTTATCACCCTCATGTCGCCTCCAGTACCATCAGCAACCCTCCCCAAATCTGAAGTACCTGCTTTCATTTCTGATCAACGTTAGGAAGGAATCCCCCATGAATAGCTGAATTTGACTGGAGCATAAACTTCACTATCAGCCTCACAGCATCTAATTCACCTGGAAAATTATAGTCTGACTTAGTACTGCTGAGGTCACTGTTAGGGGTTCAGGCAAGAGTGAAAGCAGCCTGCAAATCCAAGGCATCAGGTGCAGACGAGTGAGATGTTCAAGTGGATGTTAAATACAGTTTGATTGTAACAAAGGGAGGAACAGAATTAATTGATAAACATTAAATGAAATTATTATTCACTGTCCTGTCTTTCATTGTCCAAAGGCTACTAGTATCTTGGATATAGTTTCTGATAAACTAAGTAAATTCTTTTTATAAGCATTGTTCCATGTATGCATCAAAATTTACTTGTATATTTATGCAAAAAAAGCCCTTTTTTTTAAATTATTACCATGAAAACTTGTGTTTAAATAAGCAATCCAATCTCTATGTGCAAATCCACTGCGTGCCTGTTTGATCTGAAGACAAACTGATGTGTCCAATCTACTAAGAGTAAATCTTTGACATTAATATTCACAGTCCATTTAAACAAAGCTTCACAATATCATTTGTGTGGTTACAGAGAAATATTGTTTTCAAGCATACTTTTGAGTTTCAGTGTCTGGTGCACACGTATTTCTCAGGCATCTGTGTGTGCATCCTCCATAGGGATTGACTACAGAAGGACTTTGGACAAGAAGATGCAAAGAACACACTGCCCTTACCAGGGAAACATCTCATCCATGTGTGCAGTTCACATAAAGCCAAACTAAGGTTGGTGCAGAGAGCTTTATGCTTTCATTGCCAGTTCTGCACCTGACTTAATACAAAAATTTTAGCCTCTGAAAGACTGTCAGATGTTTCTTTTTCTTAGCTCAGCATTCATGCATGAAGATACATGCTTGCACATTCACTCTCTTATCCAACCTTCATTTTTTTTGTATACACAGAGAAGAATCAAAAAAGCAAAATAAGCTGATATAACTTCATTTAGTTTGCTTCTAAAATGGTTTTAGTCATAAGGGTGTAGGTTGCTATTTACATTAGATTACTGTCCCCTGGGCAAAGAGCTACCTGGAGGAATGGAGCTTTGGGGAGAAGGGTTTTTTCCTGTGTGAATTCAGATTTTGCTTATGAATTCCCAACTCCCAAGTTTCACAGCTTGTACATCATTGAAGGGGAGAAGAAAAAATACAATTAGAGGATAAAATATGCATCAGCAGAAGAGCTGAACAGGAAAATGCAGGCACATTTTTGTCAGCCTTGTTCTTTTGCAGCAGCTTCCTCTAGGCTGTGGGGCTTTTCATGGCCAAGCAAGGTTTAGTCTCAGCTCAGCCTAGGTCTTCACAGAAATGCAAGAGTCAGCCATTAATAAGCACAGGTGAAGTCAACAGAAACACCAGTACTATTTCTAGTTCTTACAGCAGCCCATGGAGGCCATGTGGAGGGCCTCATGAAGTCCTGCCCCATGACAGAGGCTGGAACAGCTACCAAGTGGGATTTAAGGTGGAAGCCCATCAGGATCAGGGACCCAGTCCAATAATGATCCCCTGAGTTTTTGCCACTGGGCACTGCTGGAACAAGAAGCTGGAATGCACAGACCTGTGGTCTCTCCCAGAATAGATATTATTTCGTTATTTACTTTTATTGGTATTTGCCCGGACAAATGGAAGCACAAGAACCAGGCTAATGCTTCTCAGAGAATCTGGGAGCTTATCACCCAGCCTTACTGCACAGCCCTGCATCAATAATCTTACTAACATTACCCATAGTATATATGTTAAGGAAGAGGCAGTAACATAGATCTAAAAGTTAAGGGAAGCTAGGTATCCACTCATCCACACCCCACCTGATGATGCCATGCACCTGTCTGATGCTCAGGTATGTGTTACACACATGATGACATCAGCATGAGACACCCAAGGGAGCATTCCTGCTGCCCACACAAGCAATTTCTTTTTAAAGAAATAAAGCCATTAAATTATGATCTTGAACTGTTGTTATTTAGTCACATCTGTAAGGTTTTACTCGTGCATTGCTTAGTATTAACATGCTGTGTTTATCTCCGAGTACCAAACTACTTTCCGTCCAAAAAAATGATATTGAAAATGCATAAAAGCAACATACTGTGAATAAACAGCTTATCTTGGGGGAGAATGATAAAATTCACAATACTAAAAATGGGGAAAACCTTCTTCACTGTTGAATTTGCCATTTATAGATTAATCTGTCCATTGTGCTTCTATGAAAAGCTTTTCTGGCATTCCACTCAGAAAAACAAAATCTACATTTAAATGAATGTAAGAGTGTACTACAGCAGGAGCCTGTCAGACTGTTTTATACCTCATTGCTATAATGTAATGTTATTGATGCAACCTAGATTATGTTTGAGAAATGAGATCGCACAAATTCTCTCTCGTACATCTACCAACGTGGCACAAAATATTAGGCTACAACATTATGTACTTCTGAAACTATGATATGACCTCAAAGTTCCCTAAAAGGCTTCAAATTGGCATAGACTAAGAATTTGCTAAGGGTATGTTTTCAAAGGGAATAGCTGTTGCTTGTTTATGGCTTAAACATTATACTATGCCAGTAATAAAATACCAGTGATGCATGCAAATGGAAAATCGTGCTGCTTTTTGTGGTAAAAAGCTTAATTCCTTTGGAAGAAACCAAGTCCCTGGATAAAATCGTATCTCAGCCACCTGACTAACACACAGACATTTCGGTACAGTTTTATTGTATACAAGGGCTAGGAAAATCTAATAATATCCTGCTTTTTTTCCCTAAGATTCAGCAGGTAAAAGCTATGATTGAATTTCATCTTGATTTCATTAAATATTCATAAAGGCCAATTAGAAGGGCAGCTAAGTAGGCCACAAGGCCCCCTTCCATCATTCTGTCAAAGGCAGTCCATCAGACAGTCCTGTTTGCATTAGGGCCTGATAGTCAATATCTTCATTCAATCTTTATGTAGTATCCCTCTAAATCACTGCTCCATCCCACTTTACGGCTTTTATGGACAGACAAGGGGGGAAAAAAAATCTAATAATTCTGAAGGCAAGATGCTTACTCGGTAGAAAGCAAAATGCAAATGAGAAAAAACATCCTCAATCAAATGTTGGAATGAAAATCTTTTCTTTAATGAGCAATGACATTGGTAGAGCACTGATTACATTGAAGAAAAACTGTTTAAAATTCATAATCAATCAAGCAAGTTTATTTTAACCTTTCATGACTAAACCGCTGGGTTACAGTTTAATTTATTGATGGTGCTTATCTCTCCCTCCAACCACTAATTTTAAAATTACAACCCATATAGAATATGCTGAGTTGAGTCACGAAAATATATACTGATGTTTATATTCAAAGAAACCTATTAGCTCTGCCTGTTTCCCTTTAAAGATTCAGTGGCCTTTCTATACATGCCACGTTATGTATTTTTGTAGTTTATGCAGCTGAAATGCATTAACTCCACTGCTGCCTTGCTGGGCTGAGGTATCATGGAAGTTTTCATTTCAGGTCTGTTTGTTAGCTAGAGCTGAGCAGATGTTCTTTTTCTGTAGACAAGCATAAGGTAGGTAGTGCCTCCTTATGCCACCAACTACCCACAGGCAGCAATGGGGCTCAGAGGGCATTGTCTTTCTGGAAATTTCATTGCCATGCACCTTGGAAATGTTGCAGATAACCTTTTTCTGTGAGATTTCTAATTTTTCCTGTATCAGATGTCATAAAACCAACCAAAAATAATTCCAGTACTACTGCCTCTCCTTCTGGAAGGATATAAGGAATGCTGTGGGTTATAGCAAAGTCAGAGGATTGAATCACGAATCATAGGATGGTAGGGGCAGGAAGGGACCTCTGGAGATCATCGAGTCCAGCCCTACCTGTAGGATGAAGCACAACGTGACTCCCAGTTGCTGCAGGAAGGCCAGCACTGGATCTCCATAAGGGACCCCAGATCTCTTCAGCCATCTCTGAGCACACCTCTGTGCAAGACCCAGCAGCACCTCCCAGATCCAGTTGCACATCTTGGCCATGTCCTGACTTTGTGTCTGGGCAAGGGCTGCTGCACGGCCCCCTCTATTCCACCCACGCCTCAGTTAATCCTGCAGTCACTACTGAGCCCGTCTGCCTTAACACAAGGTCTTGTGTTGTAAATAAGTCACACCAAAAGCCTGCAACAGCTGCTGCATATCAGACAAAGGGAAGACATTTATCATTTTACTTGGTCTGCAAGGAGTTAGATATGCCCTCCATAGGCTGCTAGAATGACAGAGTATTTAAAACATCGGGGTGTCATTTTAACTGAGTATACATTTTCTACCCAGTCTCTGTTCCCTTTCTTAAATCTTGGTCCAGTTTCAGTATCAGTTAATTTGAGAAACAACAAGAATAAACCACTCAGAAGCTCCTTTAAGCAGACTTCTTTAAAATAATCTACGCTATTGTTCATTCCTAACCATAAACTTCTGGCATTAACCATAAACCATCCTAATCACCACTGGAACTACACTGCTGTTGCTTTCTTAAACTGTGAACAGAGAAAATCCCTGACCTGTAAAAAAAAAAAACAAGGAAAATGTCAAATGGCTCAGTTTGCAGCTTGTGTTCAAATGATTATTTAAAGACTCCATCCTGAAAAATTTAAAGCTTAAGTAAACTACTTCCTTCCATTCCTCCCCCTCCGTGTTAAGAAAAACTGTATCATGTATTCACTTCTCACTTGCGTTTGCTACAATGGCAGCCAAAAAAAAACCCAACAGGATGTTGAGAACCAGCAGCAAAGCTGTTGCCTACAAGACAGAGTGATTCTGCTGCTACACACCCCCTTGTGAGGATTAATTTTCTGAGTAGTGTGTTTGGTGTCTGCATCCTAAGAAGGGCACGGCAGCATAAGAGAAGGTACAGAGAAGGGATGCGAATGAGCAAGGTAATGGAGAAGGTGTAATGAGGAGATTATGGAAGGGGTTGCCCAGAGAAGCTGTGGACATCTCATCCCTGGAATTGTCTAAGACCAGGCTGGATGAGGCTTTAAGCAACCTGGTGTAGTGGGAGGTGCTCCTGCCCATGTCAGGGGAGAGGCTGGAACTGGATGAACCTTAAAGTCCCTTCCAACCCAAGCCATTCTGTGATTCTACAGTTCTATGGTTTTGAAAATGCTGGCACTTTTCCATTTTGGAAAAGAAAAGACTGTGAGATGTGATAGAGGTTTACAAAATCCTGGAGGTGGGGGGCAAGATGAAGTCAGAAAACAGAGCATTAAGTCACCAAAGCTCACAATTAAAACCAGACACTATCAATCTTACTGAAGCCAGTGGAACACAGAGTTAAAAAGGATAAAAAGTATAGTTTTTAAACAACAGACACTGAACTTCTGAGATTTGTTGCCACAGGAGGCTGTGGAGGCAGACAGAATCAGCAAGTTCAAACAGAGATGAGATGATTCGGGTCCAGCAGGTCCACAAACAGATCCTAAAAGTACTAGGTGGGGATGGATTCTTTAATACCCCTAATCCAGTGCTTGTGGCTGCCAAGGGGCTGAGAAGGGAAGGGACTGCAGGTAGTGGCCAGGCTCATTTGCTCTCTTTGTCCATCATCTCTTGCTGCTGCTGTGGGAGACAGCAGGCTGAGGTAGAGAGACCACTGCCTGACTCAGTGGGGCATTTCTGATGGTTTTATTTTGTTCTGCAAAAGCAAATGTGCTCTGAAAGATGTGCAGATTGCACCTTTACATGGTAGGTTTATTAAAAAATAATAATAAAAAAGGAAAGTTGAACAAAAAAATATAATATGACATGCTTCTAGGGGTTATGAAGAAAGTGTGCTGGAGGCTCCTGTGGTGCAAAAGACCCTGAGATGTCAGGGACCAGCAGTGAGAAGAATGGAAACCAGAAATATAGTAGAGCCGTGGTTTCCTAGGGCTGAAAGGGTGGTAGAGATACAACTGCAGATGGAAGTACATGAGCATTTGTGGCCTTAGCTCTGCTTGTCTGTTAAATGAGGTTTGTGCTATTTATCCTGACAGAAAACACAGAGCTTAATTTGTTATGTTTCAAAGAATTTTGTAGAAGCTGAAATGCAAATTGCTGTGAGATGGATCCAAAATGTGCACAACTCAATAGAGCAATTTTCAATAATTTCCGAGAGTTTGGTTGCTGCCCTGCAAGAGGTAACTCTCACTGCTGAGCAGCTTTAACAGCAAACCACTGAACAGGAACATTTGTTTTGTAAACCATGTTCTCACCATCTTCTGAAGGTAAACAGGGATGGATGATCTTTTAAGTTCCTGACAGCTATAGCTTAGCTGAAAGTGCAAGTCATTTCCCCTTCCACAGCACACTGTGCTATAGTTACAATCCTAGTTCATCAAGAACAGAAAAAGGTGGCTTCTTTATTTTGGGTGAAGACAGCTATTTATAGAGAAAAGCTACTCCTAGTCCCACACAGATGAAATCTGTTCAGGAGCAGACCTTAACAATTTTTGGTAGCTTTTAGATATAGTTGCAGATCCAAATGTCAAGAAGAATCAGAAAAATCTGGGGGATTTTTTTTCTTTCTTTTTAGGAAGACATTTTTCTGTCCATATTTCTGCATTTTTTCCCATTTTTGTTCCGGATACGCACAATTACTTCCATTACACACCCTAGATACACCAAGAGAGAAATAGGAATGTTTCATTTTATCCTCCAACAGCAAATGTAATCATGTTCCCTTGCTGATTTGTGTTTGGAAATTACCATTCTAATCCAATAGTTTAATTTTATTATACCCTTCAGTCTAACAGACCAGTCAGAGAATGTGTAATCACAAACAATGGGCCAAATCCTGCTTGCCATACTAATGGGAGTAGTCCCACTGATTCTAATAGGACTACACACAAGCCTTACCCTTAACTAATGTGAAATAAGATAAACACACTCAGACTCTACTGGAGGGTTTTCCTGGAGCTTTTCTTAAGTCATATGATTGAGTTTTTCAAACACAGTCTAATGTAGTGGTTAAAGTACAACCAAAGTGAAGAAGAAACTCCACTGGGAAGTGCAGACGTTATGATATTTAGACTTTGCTGAGATAAAAAGGCTGAAGTACTTCTAGTTATTTGGAAGCTAGAATTTATATAGAGGTATTTGAAGTGTTTAAATACATTTTAGCATCCTTTTGCAAAAGAAGCCAAGTGATCTTTCAAGTTTAAGCCCACAAATTTTGGCACTTTTTACTTTTTAACAAGATTATTTGTGAATCAGAGTGGTGATGGGGGGAGGGGAAGGCATCAGGTCATTAGTTCTTCTTTCTGCTTACACTTTGCCAGTGAATTGATGCTCAGCCTGCACCAAGGTCCCTTTGACCTGTACTCCTGCCAGGTCACACGAGTGTCTGCAGAAGTAGTATTGAGGGAAATCACCCAGCTTTCTTCTCAGCTTCCAAACTCTTATTTGCCTAATGTTCTCAAACCTTAGCTGAGCCTCCAAGGTAAAGGAAGCCTAATTTATGAAGCATAGCTGAGACTATGAAATCAGGAAGGAGACTTGCAGAGAGAGGTGTTAAAGAGTTGCAGTATAGGGCAAAGAGCTAAAAAGTGAAAAATAGATTCTGAAAAAGCACAGTGCAGCTATGCTACCTAAGCTGTATACACATAACCAATGCCAGGCTATTAATAACTTACTTTAAAATAATCTAATTGACTTCCATCCCCCAACCGACTGTATAACCAAGAGGAAAATATTTGGAAAACAATTCATGACAGAAAAGAAATAGGGAAAGGGAGGGAGAAGGTTTTCCTGCATGTTTGTTTGCTTTTTCCCCCGGGAAACAGTTAGGTCTCCGTTGAGTTTCAGAACCTACTTAGCTCTGCATAAAAAGAAAACTTTTTGGTCCTTTAACATCATAATGTGTATTTCTGTCAGCTGAGCAACCTCTTTACCCAGTTCTCTGATTTAGTGCACTACAACCCAAATACAGCTTTAAAGCCATCACACTTACACATTATCAGGCCAGATGTGCACATTTTGCTTTTTATTCTTGACTAGATGTTATTTACACAGAACATCTTTCCTTGAATGCATAAAAATGTCTCACTGACCACGTTTTTGATCTACAAGAGTCAGTCAATATAAAAGATGCAGAATAAATTGATGACCAAAACTTGACTTTTCCAAGCCATCAGCAGCAGTGTAATAAAAATGATTCAAACACTTAGCATGAGTCATACTGGTAATTTGATGGGATCATTGTTTCCCAAAAAGGAAGTCCATACAGAAGCCTCTGTACTATTCACTACAGCATTCTGCTTTTATAATAATAATAAAGCAATACAAACTTGCAAAGTACTGTGGCTTGTTAAAAATCAAGTCTTACCCAAAATACCACTCCTCAAACACCCATTGCCATTCAGTCCTCCTAAGAAAGCCTGGGGATTCAAACAGCCTTAGAGCACAGCTCTCCAAGGGGGTGGGGGGATGGTGGAATCCAAGGTACTTCAGATGACAAAAGTCTTTTCCAAGATCAGGCTTCCTTTCCAGGAAACACTGCCATCAGCTCCCTCTCTTTTACACTACTTTAGATTTGCTCATCCCAAGATCAGGTTAAGGAGGACACACTCTTGTAATCGAATTGGTGCACCTTATTTGGGTGTTTAGTCACCCTAAGCAACCTGTACAGCTAAGAAGGTGTGACAGATACATCCAGAAAGCATTTGAGCTAACCTAAGATAAAATTCACTCCGGAAGTACCTTTTTCTTCAGTGATTACTGAGAAAACCCCAGATCAAGCTCCCAGTTTAGAGCAAATCTCAGCAAAACACACACAAAAAAAGATCAGTTAGGGCTGCAGACATTTACAGAGGCAGGCCAATACCTCAGCCTGAACTAGAGAGCTCGTAGGTATCACAGCTCACTAAAATTATGTACCCCCATTCTGTACTCATGTAAAGAAAGCCAAAGCATGCAAAGGACTTCAGATCATCTGTGAAGATGCACGACAAAACCAGCCTAAAGTCACCTCCCTTCTTCCATTCTCAAATGATAACATCACAGGAAGGCTTCCCATTTAACTCTTCCTATTCATACTTGTTCATCTATGAATAGCAAACTGGGAAATACATTTAGCTGAGACTATACTCCAGTATTGCACTGGGGATGGGGGAAGAGAAGCTGGAGTCCAGGATGTCACCATGGGGTTCCTCATCAACCAGCCACTTAAGATGGGGAAATTGTGCAGGTAGCATTTATCAGTTCTTCAAAGACATTACAACATGTAGTATCAGCTCTGTCCAGAGGACAATATAAAAATTTCTCATCACTTCTCCAGTTCCCAAACTGAGATTAATTTAGCTCAGAAGTCACCTAGTACCAAAATTAAATAAAAATTAAACTAAAACATAAAAACATTAGATAATGTTTTCAAGTTTCTGGCCTTTCCTGTCTTTTGGGTAACCAGATACAGTGCAAACTTCTTTTTGAGCTTTGCTTAGGAAAGGCAAGAATTCTAAATGTGATAGAAAGCAGCCCACAGCCTTTTCCCCCACGTGTGGCATTCTCCCTAAGGTCACGTGGGAATGGTTCTTGTCACAGAAGCTTTGGACCTGAAATACAAACTAATGGAGACCAACAACAATCAGGTCTGAAGCATTTGAATCTTCTCCCTAAAACAGGATTTGGGAAGTTACTGGGAATGCTATGAAGCTGCTGCATCCTTTTTATGAGGAAAGGCTGAGAGCCCTGGGTCTGTTGAGCCTGGAGAAGAGAAGCCTGAGAGTGGATCTGAGGAATGGTTACAGAGATCTGCAGGGTGGGGGGCAAGGAGAAGGGGCCAGGCTCTTGTCAGTGGTGCCCTGGGATAGGACAAGAGGTGATGGTAGCCAGGGGAAACACAGGGAGTTCCACCTCAACATGAGGAGAAACTTCTTCCCTCTTCCAGTGACAGAGCCTGGCCCAGACTGCCCAGAGGGGTTGTGGAGTCTCCTGCTCTGGAGCCTTTCCAGCCCCCCCTGGCTCTGTTCCTGTGTGGGCTGCCCTGGGTGACCCTGCTCTGGCAGGGGCGTTGCTCAATGATCCCCAGAGGTCTCTTCAACCCCTACCATCCTATGATTCTGTCTTTTAATATGCAAAGAGAAGAATAAATTGACTTCAGCTTCAAGTGAGACCAAACACCTTCAGAAGGAACATAAGAAGTGCATCTGAAGTGCACACTTGAAAAAGCAGGTTTTTAAAAAAATAAATAGCCTTTTGTACAGAGTCATGAGAAAGACTGGTCCAAAAAGATACCAAATGAGGACAAAGCTGCCTGAGCCCCTACCTACTGCTGCAGGAGAAGAACCTGCAGGTCCATGGTAGCGGGGCAAACAAGCAATGAATGCAGGCTCAGGAGGTGAGAGCCTGGCAGCTGGAAGACCAAATGGTAAATCAATGGATGAAGAAAGGATTGAGACACCTGAGGCCTCTGAGCCTAAGTCAAAGAGTTGAGGCTTCACATCACTTCTTACAGAGGAATCTATAGGGCTGGAGTAGATGGGGTTAGTGCTCTTCCAGCCTGGGCTGGCACATTGAACAACTCTGAAAGGGAAATAGCGGCACAAAATATCTTTTAATGGCTCTGATTTTGTACTCTTCTACCCTCCTCTGGTGGTTTGTATGGACAAGCACAATACCAGAAAACGGTCAAAACAGCTTTGTCTGAGCACACTTAAAAGCAATTTGGGAGATCAAGAGGCAGACAAAAATCACAGATGGAAAATGGAGGTGCCCCAGCACTGTAATAATGGTAAATAACAGCTATAGCAAATTCAGAGAATATTTTGATTAGTCTTTGCCAGAGGTAGAAGTGACCAGTTGAGTGATTTTTCTCCGTAAGCTAATGCTGTTCAGTGTCTGAATTGTAGTTATTAGACTACTATTATCTGAGAGCCAAAAATCTACTCAAAAATTTCCTTCCTCGTGCACAGAACGTGAAATCCAAGAGTAAGAATTCAGCAAAGAATTAATATAAATATGAATGGTTAATATATGTTGGTGAGAGAGGCACACATTTTCCTCCAACTGGAGCTGCTCACACTTGCAGTAACTACTGTCTAATTGAGAAAGTCTGAATTTCAGCCATCATACAAAGCAAGGACAAGGACTCATGGTTAGCTGCAATGTGGTGAACCAGGGCAAGCATGCCAGATTTCTATTATCATGGTGAGATTCCATGACTACATTAAGCCAAGTTGCTTGACAGCTATGAAAAAGACAGCTTCATCCACTTTTATCAGAACACTGACCTTTTCAAGAAATAATAGGATATATCCTGCTATCATTTCTCACATGAAACTCCTGTTGAGGTCAATAGGAGTTTGGCGTAAGGATGTGAAATCAGTACTTGGCCCATAATGTTTAGTGCTGCATAACAGGCTATTGGGAAGGGATCCAACGTTAAGCATCACTTCTCATTAATTACACTGCTGATTCCATTTGAAAAGACTTTCTATCATTTACTGTGAAAATTAAATACCGAGAGCCAGATCCTGAGCTGATGTAAATCAGAATAACCACAACCAAGTCAAAGAAATAAGGTCGATAAAGATCAGTCAATGAACTCAATACAGCTAAGGAAAATAACACCACAGAGAATCTGGCCCAATGAATAATTCTCTCGTCTAATCAACATTGCAGATTTTTTATCTGCAGTGACTGATATTTGCTGCCTATTCTGTGCTTACTCACTTGTGGAAGGTCAAGAGATGAAACTGGTGGAGACATCGTGCAAACAATACACAAGAGAAAGCTGCAGCGTGAATAAATTCTTTTTTGCCCTGCTATAATAAATACTGTTCTTTTTGTGATTTTAACCTCTTCTGAAGGTTTGGATTTTTGTGATTGAGTAATATTGTAATTTACTGTGTTAAAAGCTTCTACCTACAGTTCAAAGTAAAGGGGATGATCATTTCCATAACTTGCCTACTTATTGTGCCGATTTTTATAGTCTCCGTATTACATGCAAAAGAAAAGAGTTTGAATGTTTATTTTTGTGCTAAGTACATAGCTTTCTCTCCTCTTGTTTGAACCTGAATTACCCAGTCTAGAGCCCACGCTGATATTGCTGGATCCAGATTCCTAAGAAAATATATTTGAATTACCTTACAGTTTATGAGATTGTAACATAAGTCTCTCTAGAGGTCAAAAGTCAATCTACACGGGCATTTAGTCAACCAGATATAAACATAGCTTTAATTAATTCTTAGATCTCATTTTCCCAAGCCACAAATATTGTTTTTAACAATATTAATTCATAGCACCAGAAAGTTCTAACTAAGCTAAGCACTGCATACATGCAAACCATTGCGATAGTTCCCTTCTGAAAAACCCTCTGCCACACTCCTGAAAGCAAAGAGTAGCCCTCCACCCAACCCTGATGAAGCAGTCAGAGAAGGAGTCAATGCAAACACAGTTCCTAACACGGTGTGGTAACAGTTGCCATCTCCCTATGTCTAATCTGGGCAGCAGCATTTGAGGAAGTCATTGCAGCTTTGATACTTATTTGATAAAACTGAAGGATGGAGGTGAACCTGGCACATGTCTGGAGCATGCAGCATTCTGACAGGCCCAGCAAAGCCCATAAAAAGTCCCCTCCATTACCCTCCCCCCTATTTGCAATATACTTTCAACTTGTGTTTGAAGGCCATCAAAATCTGAAATTATCTTAAATATGGAAGCTGCATGACAACATTTCAATTAAAAAGCTTTTAGGAAAGGTCATGGAGAGCATCTATAATATATTTCAAAAGGTCTTGGAAAGACAGAGGGTACCATATGGGCCACATCACAATTATGGTAAATTGGGTAAAAGACAAGTTTCCTGAGACTGCTCCAAGCAGAATAAAAGTGATTGAGACAGTCACAATATGACAGGTATTAATAGCTACTACCTACCATCATGTCTGGTATAGTGTATTTTATCTAAAAGGATCTCAAAGCACTTTATAAAGCTCCACGTGGAATAATTTCTTTTATCACTAGTGTGTTTCCAGATTTCTGAGAAAGCAGTGCACTGATGAACTCTACACAACAGCACAGCATGACATATTTTGGAATCCCAGAAAGTGAAGAATACCATTTGTTTCAAATTTATGTAGGAAAAAAGGTGCATCTGTAGCTAAGTTCTCTCTAGCACAGTACAACTTCAACAGCAAACATCCTGAAGGGCTAGTGTCACTCTGCCCAAAGCCAAGAACATCTAGGGCTGCTGTGCACTTTGTAACAACTTATTTCCAGTAAGTTCAGAAGAGGAGCATTAGCTACTGATTCACCAGGAACATGGCCTTTGAAATCCATGTCCTATACTGACATTGCCTATCAAAGTTCTACCTCAGATCAGGATGCTCTGACTTAACCAGACCTGAAATATTTTGGTCCTGGTGACACAGCAAACCCCCCACTCCTACAATATTTAACAGAGAGTCAGTAAATTGACAAAAAACCTCTCAAAATCCTCCTAATACCTGAAAGTCTTGGGAAGATGATCTGTATTAAAATTAATAATGTGTTTGAAAATAAAACAAAAGCAATGAAGGAAACAGATTGCTGAAGAGAAATCGTCAAAGGCCATGATGGGTTTGTCAACATTAAGCAAAAATGTATCCTAAATGTATGTAAGAGGATCTAAACAAAGCCCTGCCACCAAGTAGAAAATATCTCCACGTGGTTCATACTGCCACCTTCCTACCCATCTGTCCTGAACTCTGTGCTCATTCTTCATCTACAGACAGAGATCTCCAATGAAAGAGCAATGCAAAAATGTGAATCTTTGCCTATGCACACTTGGCTGGGAGAAGGCTGCAAAATTATAGGAAAAGAGCTTCCTTCCACAAAACCTGTCTCTTGTGTCTTGGGAAGAGTTTGACTTCTGCACCTAAGGATTAGTTTTTTTTTTCCTTGCCTCTGAAGGCTAAAAAAGTAATTATGTTGCAAGAGTTCTGTACAAGAAGATGATTTATTTGCAAAGAAAAGTATATACAGCTTCATTTGTTATTCTTAAAATCTCCTCTTTTCCAGGTCACAGAATTGAAACCGTGCTACTTTTTGTAGTGTTTTTCATCATTTTGAGGATGGCAAGACATATCCACCTGTTTTTTCAGTCAGAATAGCTCAAGGTCTTTAAAAATCAGTGGAATTCTTTTTTATTGAATTCAATATGTATTAAACGAGGACTCAATTTTCTGAAATATGGAACCCTTCCATATTTACATGAATTTGCCTAGGTCATGTCTCCCCTTCACCTTAAATTTCTCTCTTATGTCCTCCTGACTTCAAAACCTAGCTGGTGTGTTTGAGCAGGCTGTATAGGTAAGGGAACATTGCAATGCTATGGATCCTACAAACAACCACTTTATGCCATTTCTATTATTTCCTAGAAATAATTTAAGCTCTGCACATGGGGATTTCCTCCCTCCCCAGCCCACCACGTGCGCATGTGCACAGACACACACGAGCACACCACGTACACAAAGGAATATTTTATACTGACATTCAGCTGCCAGCTCGTTTTCTCCTGGTCTTTATAAAATAATATCCTAAGTAGCCTATTAGCTTTAAGGTCAAAATCTTTGTCTATTTTCTAAATCTGTTCTCTTCTCTCCCCCCCACCCCCCACTCCCACTTCCTTTCCTTTCATTACCCTTTCCTATCAATTATCTCATCCCTGCCTGCTGCCCATCTGAGCAAGCCAGCAGGACCCCCTCAGTGCCCGCCAGATTGTCTCATTCAGCAAGCTCTCAGGTTGCTGCTGATTGCCGTCTTTATTCATTACCAAAACACTTGCTACATGGTGCTTGGGCCCTGGCAACCAAACTCTAACTCCTGCCAGCGAGAACGTAATTACTAGTGCACCACAAACAGAGAATGGACTCTGCTGTGAGTTGTTAGAAGCAGCCGTGAGATAGACCCAGGCTATTTCCATGTAACTGCAGCTGACTCCTTGTTTGTCAGTTGGTATGTACTAATGATTGGCCTTATCTGGTTTTTCTAACAAGCTTTATATGAGACAAAATACAGCTCTAAACAAACTCACAGATCTGTCAAGGGTAGCAATTTACAGGTATAAGAAGATGGTATTAGAGGGGCTTTATGTGAACTTTCATCCGCAGATTTAGAAAGTGGCTGGAGCCATTGGTGCTGCTGGGATGTGGAAGGTATCCCAAGAGCCTTCTCTGATCCGTGGGAGGCTACCTGGAAGGGCAGAGTATATTTTCCTTAACTGTTTCTGGAATCAAAACATTTATGAGACTGTGTTAGGCAGCCCAAAGTCTCCCAAGCAATGATTTACTTTCCTGGAGCAGCTGGACGTTGCTTACAGATGATCTCAGCCACAGATTATCACTTTCTCTCCTTGTGCACAAAGAGCATGAGTCTTCTGCTCTTATTTGGTCCTCTGTATTTATTGCTGTACCCTTGAAAAATCCATTTTTTTAAATCTTAACTCTTTCACAGGGGAAGTAAAGTTGTCCAGGTTTGTTATTTCTAAGAAATATATATTAGGGGAAGATGACTCTGAGATCAGCTGAAAAGTTTTGTCTGTCTTTTGTATCTGCTCTTCAAATCCTTAATCTTTAAAGTGCTCACAAACGAGGCAAATGCCTTAATGCTAAGCAGTCTCTAGCAGATTTGAAAGTTAAATTCAAGCAGCATTTATCTCCCCATCAATGGGAAGGATTTATCCTATTACCTATCAATGTCACTGACAAGAATTGGTCCTGTAAATCCCCAGCATATAAAGAGAAGCAGACTGATCTCAAACTTTTCAGATAAAAACCCACCCCACCTTTGGTCCAAGCATTACTGAACTGTATAATAGTTATCGTGAGAGTACTGTCTATCACAAGGGGGATAACTGATATACTGAAAGACAGCCAAACAGATCATCTAAAAAAAAAGGGGGGGTGGAAATCTTTCATACCACAGAGTTAAGAAGACCTTGCCCCTGGATTTGTTTGCAGTGCTTTGCTTAAGGTTTAATTCTATTGATTACACATTCCATTTTCCAAAGTGCCATTTGCCTGAAGGAGCAGGTGGTGTTTGCTGTTTCCATTTAACTGATATATTAGCCATGTGGTGCACTGCATCAGTGGGCAGTATTAATCAATTTACGGCAAGATGACAGAGAGAATCACTCACAGCAAAATTGCAAGGGGGGAAAAAAAGGACAAAAGCAGGAAAATAATGACCACTAATGGGGAACTTGAAAACAGGGGGGAAAAAAAAATAAATCTGTGCTTTTAATACTTCTTTTTTTTTCATAGCAAATGGAATTGGAAGAATTTAGGAACAGCCACTGTTTGAAAGGAGACAAATATCACTATATTCAGTGCAGGACTTTTTGTAAGCACTTTACTGTTTGGCTTTGTGTGATGAATACATGGTCAAAGATCTCAAATGCTTGCTAAGAAACTTAGACTTCCCTTTCTGAAATGAAAGTAAAATGCATCACACAACATCAAAGCTGGGGCAGGTCTTTTCTTGGAAGATCCTTTAAGTTTCTATAGAGGAAAACAATTTGTATGCTATACTATTTTATATATTATTTTAACAAATATTTTGAATTTATAAATCTAATGTGATTTCTTCTGTACTGAAGGAGGTTAGGTTCCAAATCAGCTGGTTCCTTCTATTAATAAGATTTTTTAAATTATTTTTTAATTGACCAAGTTACACATTGTTCTGTAATTATACTTATTCAAAAATATATCTTGATTTAAATTCAGTGAGAAAATAAGAGACATGCAGAGGAGGGCAAGTGGCTTCCTATCTGTTTGCAGTCAGGAAATCCATACCTTTCTTAAGAAATCACAGAAAAAGGACCAAACTTTAGCTAAACAGTTTGACACTCCAAACTGCTTTCTCAGTCACAAAGCAGTGGAAATACAAAATTGTCAGAAGAGCTTTACACTCCCCAGGGGTGTCTCCAGCAGGAGCTCAGGGGGCCTTGCTCTTCCCAGCCATCTCAGAGGATGGGAATCACAATCCTGTGCCACAAATCTAACTATTCACGCATCTCAGCATCCAACCTTTTCCTCCCATCTAACCAGGTCCAGCCCCACCTTTGCACTCTTCCGTGCTCCTTCTGCAAACAAATAAATACCCTGGGTCAGGTGCAGAACTGGATTAATTCAAATGGTCCAGCAGAGAGTCATAGCCCAGCAAACTGATTTGGTGACCAGAAGTCACAGCAAAGCACCAGGATGGCCGAGTAAACCTTGAAGTTTGCAAAATCAAAGGAGCTCACTCCGCAGAGGAAAGGTGGCACCTTCCAGTGGGGTTGGGGTTCTCTCAGCACTGCAATTTAAATGGAACCCCTCACATTAAATAGCTAGCAACAGCACACCCATAGCTTTTGGAAGACAGTAGCATAGAAATGTTTCTGCAGAAAGGAAATGCATCTCAAACACAACCACCAGAGGAAAGAAGAGAACAGACACTGTATTTATGCCAGGATTTTAATACTCTTTTTTTTTTTTTTTTTCAGCATCTAATTATATTTTAAGAACTGGACAGAATTTTGATGACCTACTTAGCCCCAGGACTCTATCCCACCTCTCAACCATATGTCAAAGGAAAAAGGAAACCTCTCCTCCTGAAGAAGGAGAAGCAGAGAAACCATTATAATTCTAGGTCAGATGAACTGGGAGAAGACAGAAGGTGGATACAATCCTTCTGCCACTCCAGCTGCAGAGGGCAAGAAGAAAAGTTCTTTTCTAAGAGTGGCACACAAGCATGCAGTGGGATGCAGCTAAAAGAGATGCCAGTGGATCAGCAAAGCGTTTCTGCAGTCAGCCAGTGAAATGAGCACTGGACAGACCCAGATGCCACACTGGAGAAATGTGGGAAACTCTGTGTGTGCCTGGACTCAAGTAAGGGCCCCGAGAGTTTTTGTCTGAGCTTTCATTGTAAAATCATGGCCTTACCCATGTAGCTTAACATGTGTGTTCCAAGAATGGCTTCTAACAGCAGAGAATTAAAAAAACATATCTAGATTTACCAAATCCAGAAATCCTTGTAAAGGCAATACAAAATATCAACACTGGAACAAGAGCATCAGGCACCGAGAAATCCGCAAACCCCACCCTGGCAACACAGGTTTTGCCAAAATTCCCATTTTCCACAGTTTTGTTAGAGAAAGGAGCTAAATGCCATAGTTTTGCTGAAAGGAAGCTCCAGCTGAAAGGAACCTGAGACCATGTAAAAGGAAAGGCACCATTTAGGAAAACTATCAGATGTTCCTGAAGCTGCATGCAATATATCTCCTTTGTCTCCTCACATGCTGTCTCCCAGAAGCTGACTTATTCCTGATATCTGGATGCCTTTGGATGTTTAATATTCTGTCCTTCCTTAATATTCTGAAGTATGAAGATACACTGAAACTATGCTTCATAAATTAACAAATAATAATAAAACACTGCTTGAGGAACCTGTCCAAATGATATAAGATTATTATGAATCATAACCTAAATGAGACTCAAGGAAACATTTGACAGTGGAGTATGATATTGCATAATTCAATACAATAAAGTTAGAGCAGCTCTCGGTAGCACCACATCATTAAATAAATTCAGCAGACTTTTCAATTAGGCACCACTTCCCCAATTTAATAAACTTGCTAATAGTTTGCCTTTGTATCTGCTGTGATTTTTCTTCTTTGCATCTCTGGACAAAGGAAGGGTTTGAACATCTGAGCAAATTTACAAGGTGTAAGTGAAAATGATCACAATCTGAAAAGCAGAACTGGGAACCTCGCTTTAAAACATTAAGTGAAATTATACATTGGCTAATTTACAGACTAGGGACCTTTAAGGGAATATTTTTTTGTCCTCATGCACTACTTCATAGAAAAACATTATCAGGAAACCATTTTAAAAGCCCATGCCTGTGTAGGAATTGCTACAATTAATGAACCTTGTGGACCAATCTTTTCCATTGTTCTTTCCTTAACAATGTCTAATAGCTCGTATTTTGGAAGGAAAAGCAAAAAAGCCCCAAAGCCTTACTTCACACAGCTGTTCAGGTAAGGTTACTCCCTTTGGTCTCTTCCTAATCGCTAAAATGAAATATATTAATGCCGAAGCATATGCTTTAATATTGTCTGAAACTTGTAAGGCAATTAGAACTTCAGTTTTTCTTGATGTGCATTCAAGGATCTGATCTTAGGGGAGCGTTTCTATAGTTTTGGTCTCTGTTACACCTGGTGGCTACGAGTTTCACACTGGATTTTTACATCAGTATTATTTCAGCAGCAGGCACTATTCTTCCCAACATGTGGAGAACTATTATTTTTTCTAGATTCATGTCTGTTTGCTGTGATTATTGTTGTAATGCACTATGTAAAGGAAAAGAAGCTTTGTAGCAGTGTCTGAATGTTCCACCACCTCTGCCAAAGCTCCACATCTCTCTCACTTGCACAGGCAGACCTCGGGTAGGAGAGGCCCATTAGCTCAGAAGATGTAGTGTGTCCAGACACCAGTGGGAGGACTACTCACATTTCTATCCACTGAAACATAGGACATGGAAATAGAGCTATTAATATCTATTTGAGATTTCTACTTTAATATTCTCACTTAGTGCTTGCTGCAAAGACATGAGATGTTTTCAGCGATGCTCTGAGTCTCCCTGCAATAGATTACCAGAAGTCATGATGCAGGAGCAAGGCCCTTACCATCTCTACATTATTAGTTTGCTCTGTTTTACACACCCCAAACACATACTTCTGGGGTCAGGCTGCTTATCTGCTGTTTGTGAAGGGGCTAACAGTGCAATGCTACTCACGCTTCCTGAGAGAGGGAAAGATGCATTAGTAGCTGCAGGTGCCTTCCTCTCTAAAGCAGGAGTCGTGGGAGACGAGCGTGACTGACCTTAGCAGCAGAAACGATGCCATGCACAACTATAATCCCAGGGCACATTCACTATGCACTGCAGAGCACCTTACAAGCTTGCTCTTTACCTCTATCTGCCCCACTACCTTCCAAGTGTAGCGTGATTACAGCCCTAAACTGCCTCTTCTCCTCGTCTCCTGTGGAAGACAAGCAATTTATTTCCTTGACTGTAGCAGTGCCCCCCTTTCTGGCCCGGCACGTCACTTAAAGTCACTTGGTGTGATGTAAAGGAGGGCAGAGGCTGGCCCTCATCAGCAGTTCTGCATAGATAGGCTCACGTAGAATTGTTCCACACCAGACTGCTTATTAAACAGCCCTTAATGCTCTGCGAGACCTTCCTTCTTCCCTCTGCCTCCAAAAATGTACATTGCTTTATGGGGCTTGGGGGAACTACAGGCTGACTACGTAGAACTAGAAAAGGATGAATTCTAATTAAGAGATAATGTCAGTGGAATAGAACTTTGTCACAGGATAATGATCCCCTGCTGTTAGATAAATATGGAAGCAAAACTTAGGCAGTTTTTGAAAATAAACAGTGAGGTGATGCCAAGATGTTTATATTCAGGAAGGGAAACATTTATCCCTCTGCAGTATTTCTATTTCATGGGGTTTTTTAATTAAACAAAAATCAATTCCTTCCCTCCCACCCATCTTCATCGATGGCCTTGGTCTTGCAAACCATCCTGGATATGTGACCCTCCCTGCAATCAAGAAGAGGTGGAGGGCAATACTGACAGATTCACTCTGCAGAAGTAATAGAGTTCTGAGCATGTCATCAATAAAGCTTAGCAACTATTAGTAATATTTTTCCACTTATTAATAATCAAATTACTAGCTATAATGAGCCAAACCACCTTCTGGCAAAACTCCTTTTTGTCAATGGATGTATGCCAGCAGGCAATTTGGTTTAGTGTTTTAGATGTACTGTATATGTATTCAGTGGGCAAATTTTGATCTGTTACCTGTTTATACTTGGAATACATCAACAGAAGTCAGTGGAATTACAAAGTGAAAACTCTGCAAAATCTGCTTATTAATGCTTCCACAGTGTATTTTTTAATTTACAATTTCTTGGTAACTGGGAAAAAATACAGCATGCAAAATGTAGTGACGGTTCAAAACACGAAGAAAAACCCTCAGGAAAGCCTTGTTCTCACCCCATGGCATAAGATGTGAATCTAGCAAGGGACACAGTCAAGGTACACTTGTAGATCCCGACTCCTCAGATATATTTTGGCTAAATCCTTCAAACCAACATCACCAGCAGGCTGGAGAACAAGCCTCAACCAGAATAGTTTCACCTCGCTGATGCGAGTACTGGAGTTGCTTCTCTGCCACTACCAGCAAGATGGTAGGAGGGGATCCTCACAGGATGCCACTGAGGCATCAAAGTGCTGACAACAAAGCAGCAGTCCAGACCTGCCAGCAGCTGAAACCCGTCTCACGTGACTGAACCTATGGCACAAAGATTCATCTGCTTCCCTGTGCAATTTCCGCTCCGTTCTCTCCCCAATTACAGATTCTGTCAATTGACAGTAAAACATCACACAGACCTTTCTACAAGAATAAGTAGAATATAAGTGAAAATGATTAAAAGAATCTGGTACACTTGCTTCATGTTTTTCTATTCTGTTGTTTTCCCAATACGCTATCTAGCTGCCAGAACTAACATTCAGGAAAATTCAAATGTTTGTGAAGTTTTTTTTTGTCTGCATGGGCTCATATAAAATAAAATCAATTAAAAAGCAGGAATGCAATTTCTAGTGGCACTTTGCAATGACTGATTAATATATTTTGAATATTTTCCACTGTAAATTTGCTTTGCTTGATTCTCTTCCCTTGGAAACTGCTGTTTAGTAAAAACTAATCAACACGTCAACATTTTGTTTATTCTTAAATAGCATCATTTATTATTATTATTACAGTGTCAGTCTGTTGTTTGCCATCTAGAGGATTCCAAGAGTGTCGGCTCCCCGCGTGGCCTGCCTGTTTGACATTCAGGGTACTTGCCCCTTCTCCCATTGCTATGACAAGGTTATACAAAGTCTGCAGCCCTGCAAAAACAGGTTCCTTTGGAAACTGAAACTCTGACAGACTTCGTACACAGCAAGGCATCCGTGACATCTTGGCGTCTGCCAGCTCCATTCTTGCTTGATTAGCTCTTGGTTACCTCAGTGATAATGTCTGGAGGCACTGATTAATGTACAATAATGGTACATCTCACTGGAAAGATAAGCTTATAGAAGATCAATTAAACAGTGGCAATTTCACAGGCTACAAGCTAGAAGAATGCTACTTGCAGCTTTTTCTTGGAGCTATTTTTTAATCAGTTTCTTCTGCCTGCTCTAGAATTTTCATGTAAAACAGAAACTATCGGGGGGGAGGGAGAGAAATATCCTGAAAACGAAAGGTGATGGTACCCATTAAAATTACAAGGGAAAATGAATATAAATCAAGGCCCCTGAACATTCCTTCAGCTGTCAGAAGGTTACAAATTCTGCTTTGATGATGAGACAAGAAGTTTTTTCAAATGCAAACTTGCCATAAATGGTACATAGGAGAATGCCATTGTTTCATGCAATTACATTGTTGCCTGGGCAACCATGCACAAAAGTTAATGTAAGTACAGGTTTAAAGACAAAGTGTCTCCTAAATTGGAATAAAAACCCATTTAATAGTATAGATGATCCACAGGAAAAAAAAAAAAGTAGTGACCTGAATGTAACTATAAAAAGACCTCTTCTTGAGCAGGAGTATAAATTAAAGGTTACCTTCCTCCTTCAGTTTTTAGTCAGTCATTTTAACAATAATAAAAGCAAAAACCCTCAGGTACTATATGTTAAGTAGGTATAACAATGACAATTTAAAGATTATTAATATTATCTTCCTTATGAGAAAACTTTAGAGAGGTTCATCACGTAAATAACAAGAATTTCCAAAGACAGCTGTTTTTATATGAGGGCTTTTAAAACAGCCCACAAATTATTTTGCCCTAGAAAACAGTACTATGGGAAAGTATTTATTGAAATGTATCCAGAGATTGTTCTTCCAATAATTATATTTAATGCAGATGGGGGAGGGAGAAAGCCTATATTGTACTGGGCAGTCAGTTTTATTACTGGAATGACTACACTTCTTCCTATCATCAGCCTGGATTTTATGGCAGAATTATGGCCCATTATGCCTACTGCAATGACTTCTCCGGAACAGGGTGGCCAAAGATATATTTGAAAGTGGAACTAAACCACATTGTTAAATGTATTCTTCAGGGTATTTTGCATCCCTGGTGACATGCCAAAGTGGAGAAGCATCCAGAAATCATGAGAGAGAGAGGCCATGAAACAGCAAAAGAGCAGAAATAAAGACAAAGATCACCTTTGTTATGCATTCCTTTCCTCTTTGTTTTTTTATCAAAATATAATCTGCAAAGAATCCTGCATTTACACCCCTATTTCTAATAACAGCAGCTGCCTCTGATGATGATACAAAAAGGAGAACCGCCTGTAGAATAAAAGAAATACTTTTCTTCAATTTGGAGGGAGGATTAAAAATATTCTGCTTTCTTTTCTTTCCAAATATGTGTAATATTTTTGAAAGATAAACTGTTGTGCAGCCTTTGTCACTACAGCCTCAAACGAGGATGTCTCCAGTATCTAAGAGGGACAAACACAAGGAAGCATATTGAAAGGAACAATGCTGTACGACTGGAGACACGGAGTAGCTGACCTAGCAGGTCTTCCATCTTTTATTTCTTCGACTCTGTGAGAAATGATACAAATGCATAATAAAGTCCAACACATATTCACTAAGACACTGAGGAACTGAAATCCATAACAGAATAATACAATTTTGTCTGTTAGAAAACAGTAACTGTGTTTTGCTGGAAAAGTCAGGTAGGAAGAAAAGAGATTTCTGGCTGATGTTGAAAGAAAAACCTCTTTGTGCTAATCCAGTTGGGCATGATTTTCACAAGTGCAAAACACTTAAAACTCCACTTGAAGTCAATAGAAGCTGCAAGTGCTCAGCACTTCTGAAAATCAAGCCCTTTGGGAACTGGTGAAGAACAAAGAGCAAGGAACTTGTGCCTCAGATAAACTGACTGTCAAAATTTGTAGAGCTGCCATCGTCTTCTCATTTAAACATGTTCTTAACACCTTCCTCTGCCTCTGAGTGATAGCTACAAGTCACTCCAATCTGGCACTGGTTAGGCAAGCAGCAAGCTAAGATTTCTGCTTTTATGCCAATGCAGTTGGTTTAGAATTATTATCTTGCCCATACAACCCCTCATCTGTCCTTGTTTGTCTATTTAACACTCCTGTTGTGTCATTTCCTACCCAAGTTGAAGTTACTAGAATGGATAACTTCATAAAACAGCAATTAGAGGTAATCAGGGTTTTGTTGGTTTGGGGTTTTTTGTTGTTTTTTTTTTTAAATGTGTTATTATGGCCTCTCCAAAGTTGGAAGACCAAAATATTCATAAATTATTCAGCTTCAGTAGAGTGGTTATTAACCTGAGCTCGTCGAAATGCAAAATGATCAAGCTGACATTACAAACCACCGGTAATTGGAAGGTATCAATCTTGGACATCTGTCAGATTTGAGTTATAGATCAACATGGTTAAGAACAAAAAATGAGATGGTCATTGAATCAGTTTCTTAAAAATGTTCTGACCACTTCAACAACTGTAATTTGCTCTTGAGGAAATATGAAAACTTAAAATATCATCATCTCTGTGCAATAAAGAAATGAGATCTTATTGGAATTCTTATGAAGGGGAAGAAACATCTTGGCATGACTCATAAAATAATAACAGTATGAATAATACTTTGCATTGTTTTAGTGCCTTCTAACTCAGAAGCTGAAAGTAACTCTATTAAAATTAATGGATTAAGCCTGACAATACACCTCTGAGGTGTCCCAGTGTCTTTGTTTTACAGAGAGCAGACTGCAGGCAAGCACATTCTAAGCGCCTTACTAGACTAACACTTGGAGAAAGCTTTAAACACAGTCTTTGCAGGAAATGCTGGCTTTCCATGGAAGAAAGGCAGAACTGACAGCTCCTCCATCTCTATAATCCAGATCGGATGAACTGCTTTGGAACCTGACGGTTAGCAACATTTGAAAGAGCTTAAGTCTTAATAAGTGGTGGTTTCCACCTGAATTCTAGAGGCCAGAGGAGGCAAAGATCCAACATAGTGTCCCTCTGGCATCAGGTTCTACATTTTCCAGACCTTTTGTTTGCAACAATGCCTGATAGCCATCGTGAGCATGAAACTCGAGTCAAGCCACAGTTTTTCTTCTTCTACCCAGAGGAACTCACAGTCCATATTTTGGAGAGAGAGGAAGAACTGGGGTTATCATGGTGGGGTTCATGGACACAGGCTACAGATCTCCAGGACACCAGAATTAAATAGTTCTTCCCTAGAACAGCTACGTGTGCTTAGTTAATATATAAAATTTAATTCAGAACCAGTTCCTTTAGAAAAGAACATCAAATACCTGAGTGCTAAAATAGATCTTTCAATATCTATCCCTCATTTTTGCCTAATGACATATGCTTGGATAGCCACCAATCCAGTGCACTTTGGAAAAGATCTTAATCTGTCTGAAAGGGAAGAGCTGTCACACTGAGATAAGCTCGAAGACCACAGTTTGACTAAAAACTGCTATCTGGAAATTCTTTCTGTAGTAAGGTAAACAGTTCCAGCTAACCTACTTTCTACAGAGTCAAAGGAAATATTTTCAAAAGATACCAGAGGTTCACACACCAAAACGCATATGAATTCCTCTATGTCTGCTTATGTACTTGTTTTTATCATGACTGGGCTCCTATCACAGTGTCAGCTGAACAGAAGTGAAATACAAAAAACACCTAAGTGCACAACTGCAATAATACTTCACTTGACTGGAGGCTTAAATGTAGCTGCGCAGGAATAGGAATAGGTGAGCTTAAAACTGATGGAAACTCTGGCTGGGATGCACGTCCTGGGAACAAGCCAGAAATATGGGGTTTATTAAGGCCCTTGAGTCCAGCGAGGACAGATTTTACTGACCACAGCAAATTCTGGGAGTGGACTGTTGTTGGTGTATTATTCATGTACTGCTACATAAAATTAACACAACAATAAGGAAATATTGGCTACAATCCCAGTAAAAAATCTCTTACCTAATGTGAGTACTATTAGTAATGCACAGAAAGAAATTATGCGTTTTAGCTTCTTCCTGAAGTGATAGAAGTAGTATAATGTGAATTCCCAAACGTAACATGGATACTTTTCATCCTCCTATAGGTTTTGGACACTCGTATAAGAGTCATACGGATCCCTTCGAAAGAGAAATGGTTTTTCTGTATGAGGTATGCAAGACTCTGTACTTCATTTCACCTCAGCCATAGAGCTCTAGTGATAACTTATAAATCATCATGCCAGCAGGGCTAGGTATCTTTGAAAGATCTTTGCATCTGAAGCTCTCCTGATCTCAGACTTGATTCTCTATCTCTTTGAATCAGAAGAGCATGCAGTATGTTAGAGAGCAGTCTGGGAGCAGAGCCGATGAGCTCCCTGTTAAATACAAACTCAACGCAAACAGGTGAAGTTTCCAGGCCAGGGTCAGCTTCCTTCACTCATGCTCAACCTCCATAAATGGAAGGAGTTCAGGAGAAGATCGATTTATAGATGTAAGTTTGGAGGATGCCTCCAATACAGTAAGCTTACTTGGGACCACAACTTTCAACAAGCTTGGTTCATGGCACGATGTGATCGCAGCGGTAAGAAAGAAGAGCATCTGCACTTCTGATCCTTCAACATAAAGGCTTTTGAGTCCCAGTTAGGGAACACACCAGCTAAGCATACCGGAGGGAGAGCAGCACGGTGGCAACTCACTGACAAGCCGATTCGATTGCAATTAGCATTTCAGCTTCCGCTGACAAGGCAGAAAGACAGAGTGGGGGAAACATTAACACGAGCCGGAGAAACTCGGCGCAGAACCTCAGCAGCCAGGGAAATCATGGAAAGGCTGCTTGATTTGCAAATCGACTCGTGCGGCAAAATCGGTTTCCTTATTATTATTTTACAAGACAGAAAATTAAGGGGGGAGGAGACACAGACGTATAATTGGATGAAATTATTTAAATCTCAAAGAAAATATCATGAAAAGGGGTATGGTCAGGCACTTCTTATAAATGCCGTGGAATTAACAGGCAGGGGGAGCTCCTTTACTGGTCAGAGGTGAAACAGAAAACAGAAGGTCCAGGAGCTACTGCCACCTCTGAGCGAAGGCAAAACCGACAACCTGCTAATTAAAGGGTCTGAGGTAGCTACCAAAAAATTTAAGGCTACGGGATTTCCCGCCAGTTACAAGCTGAGTGGATGCAGAAGTGAGGAGCTATTACAACTGGCATTTTTGGTGAAAATGAGTTACACTTCAGATCTATTTTCCCTCAGGGTTTTGAAGAAGGGGGACAGATGGTTGGATAATTTATACCATTTGGCATGCGGTTACATTTGGAACAAAAAGAGAAGAGAAAAGAAAAGAAACTGAGAGAGACAGACAGACATGAGCTATACATATCTGAGCAGAGATGCAATCACTGGAGACACAGATTTGCTCAGCCAACACCGCCAGTATGTGTCGCTAAATATTATAATGGAATTTTACATTAAAGCTAGGGAGTGGTGATTCAGCTGCAGAGAAATTAGAGTGGACAACACGATCACTCATTTTCTAAACATCCCCACTTGAAGAGCTCAGAAAGCTCTTGCACCCATTTGTTTACATTAATACGTGCTTGTGCTTTTCACTCATATTCTTCTTCATCATAAGATGGTTTTAGTGGTTTGCTTCTTCCACGATTTCCACTTAAAGTAAATATGACCATTTTTTGCTTGTACAGTGCAAAACAAGTAAAGTTCTAGCTACTATTAGATCATTCTTAGAAGTGATCATATTAAAATTTTTAAGATGTGATATTCAAGTGCAGTTGTATGAACTTCAGAGAAGGCGGGATAAACTCAGTGGAGTAGTAAAGGCTCCACATTCTCAAACTAAGACATTGCAAATCATCTACAGGGCACTAAAAAGGGAAACACAGCAAACTGAGGGTCTTTTTCAGCCTGGCTTCTTGAAGAAATGATTTTATATAAAAAACACCTTCTCATCTCTCAGAATTCTCAGAGACACTGTACCCACCAGCCAATTTTAAGTAAAGCTCTCAAAGACATCTGACTGATTTTGCAGTTAGACAGGTTATGCAGAGATAGATAAAAGAGACTTAAACTGGACCCTCAAGCTGAGGGAAAACTCAACCTAAACTTGGCAGCGTTGTTACCACCACGACAGCCAAACAAAGCAACGCCATAGGGAGCCGGCGTGCACAGTCCAACGCCTCCACATCGAGCTGCACACCAAATCTCAGCCAACCCATTTCCTTGAGGCTGGTAGAGGTATGATGCTCACCTCAGCAGCCTCGATTTCCAGCCCTGGCACTACTCGGTAGCTAACATTTACTCTCCAAAATGTGTTTCTCAAACAGCCACCTCAGGAAGGTCTCGGAAAAAGCCAATGCAATCAGAATATATAAGGAGAGCTGTGTCAAATCTAAAGCTGTAAATATTAAAAACCCATCACATGAATATTGCAAAGCTAAATTCTGCATGTTGGCAGAAAGCCCACAGTTGCCAGTGACCTTCTTCGGGAAGGGAAGGCTGACCTCCAAACAGCCGCACGGGGGTTGCGCGTGTTTGTGTTGATCGTGCATATAAATACACGCCAGTCTGTTGACCAAGTTTGTGGGACATTTACAGTAGTTATTAAACCCGATCTGTATTGTTTCAACCTTTCCAGAGCTCTGCCAATGTTTGTGCAGTAAATGCTCTCATCTACAAAAGAAAACTGGGGGAAAAAAATCAAATGAAAATGTGGCTCTGGCAGCCTCAGTGGGCTCCTAGGCACAGGCAGGTGGTGCATGGGAGAGGAGCGAGACCAGCAAGGGTACCAGTGCTACAGCCTCAGGAGACTCCACTTCTGCAAGCTGAAGTGGCAAGCAGCAGCTCTGTCCTGGCCACACGCAGGCAACTATGGAAGCAGCTGTGGGTAGCACAGACCCTGCTACATTTACATCAAAAATCCCCACTGCAAATTGGTGCAGACCGAGAGAGTGGCCCGAGAAGAGGCAAGCTGAAGAGCAACGAGTCAACCTTTGGAATGACTTCAGAGTAAATGCTCAACATTTGCAGCACATGCAGCTGGAGAAGACAGCCTTACTTTGTTCTTGGAGCTGGGATTTTGGGTGTGAAACCATCTCTTCCAGTATTAAAAATCCAGGCAAACCCTGCCACAATCAGTCTGAACTCGCTCTGGTGGAGCAAAAATCAGAACAAGTTTTGAAAATCCCAGTCATTTTCACAGGGGAAAGGAATACAAAAGATGGTCTTTTAATAGAGGAAGAGTTGGTGAACACCTTAGACACATCTCTGGCACTAGAGGTTTTTATTCACTGGGCTTTTAATTTGTTTTCACAGCGGTTTGAACAAATTGAATTTGTTAATTAAAGCGGTAAAATGAAATGCTGAACATTATTGACTAGATGCTAATTACATTAGAAGAGATATCGGGGGAGGGAGGAGTCCTTGTTTTCAATAGCCAGGACAAATCATATTAAGAGAGACAAGTGATCAGTCTGAGCCTAAATTCTGCAGGGAAAAAACTGTTTACATGTTGTGGTTTAATGTTTATCATTCATGATCTTCAATTGGCAATACCAATAGAAACATGATTACTGCAGCTTGCTATTGTACCCCCTTTCAAATTTTCTCTCTGGTTTATAACATTCACTAAGCAGAGGTCATTACCCAATTAAATGCAATGATGCTCACTGTGCTAATCAGGAAGGACATTATTTTAAAGTTGCCCTCGTGAAAATGCAAGCAGCTCACATTCCATATCTGAGAAGCCCTTTGAGCTTTCAAGCTGTAACTTTTAGCATTAAAAAAATTGAGATCAACTTGATTGTTTTGGTTCTTCATACTCCCGTTCATTTTATGGCCCTAATTTCCATATTAGCATATTAATTTCAGTAAAATTTTAATTTTAGCTTTCATGTGTTTGCATGAGAATGGCTAGAACCTAGTGTTACATTATTTAATGTAATTTGACATGAATCTACACCATAACCCTGCCTGATAATGTCCACTACAGAATTTGTGCTATGGGGATTTGTAAAAACACACATTCACCATGTGACTATGATGTCTCACTTCAAAGAAAACTCTGTAAACTCATATTGATGTGAAAATGCTAAGAGATTTCGGTTCTTGAAGTACCAGAGTCATGTCTGATAAAACACCTGAGCCCCTAAGTCACTTAATTGGTAATTAATATTGTACTCTACACACAGCAGTTTCTTTCCAGATTGAAGCTGTAGATACCAAAATGTGTGAGTCAAAGTAAACCCCAGCTTATGCTCTGAGTTATAGTGACTCCACAGTACCAACAGGTATAATAAAGATTACCAGAAGCTTTTTGTGTCCCTGCCATCAGACGATTCAGAACACAGAGAGAAGGGATTTGCTGAGTAAGAGTAACCATTTTTAGATTGACAGCTTTCCTCCTCTCCATCGTGCTCATAATCACATTCCTTTTTTTGAACACTACCAGGATACTTAGTGCTTTACAAAAGCATAAGGAGACTTTTAGAAAGAATGAAGGCATTTCATTCTCAATGGCACCAAGGCTCTGCTGCTCTCATAAATACACTGCAAACAAAAGTTGATGATGTTGCATTATGAAGAAACAAAGAACAAGAGTAACACAGAGAGAATCAGTTTTAAACCTTGCTGGGCAGAGTAAGTAAACATTGTTCTTCCTTTAGAATCACAGCAGAGAAGTGGCAATAAAATGATAAAAGAACTGATAGATGCAAATGAAATAAACCAAAGCAACTGTTTCTATGTCTAAGGAATAGAGGCAGAGTAAGAAAAACTGCAACCAACAGTAACAGCAAAACCAGCTGCAAAGCAAGGCACAACCACCTGCATTAACCTAAGCAATGAGTGCAATAAAGCCCCAGGCAGAGGAAGGTGATAAATTAAAGGTTCTCAGCTCTGGCATGCTGAGTGTGTCTTAACAGGAACAAAGAGAAAAGAAATACTCTTCTTGTTCACTGTTAAGACCATGTGCTTTCTCCTCCTTTCCACTACCTACAAACACCACACAGAATGGTCTAAATGACACATTTGGTTTTTTTCTTTTGGGAAGTTATTTGCCTGACAGCACCCCAACCTGGCTGGGCTCAGCAGGGCTCCTCCACTGTGACTGCTCACCCCATGAGTATCGACATCCACTCGAGCAGGCTCATTGCATTTGTGTGTTTGCACAATGAACCCTTCGAGCGTGGGCAGTGCTCAGGAGTGTGGTGGCCCTGGGAACCATGGTGCTCCAAAGTCTCTCCAGCCTCCTGGAACAAAGCCAGTCAAATCACTGCACATACATGGGGAATGACTCCGTGCACGTGCAGTTTGGCAGACTCAGTGTAGACTTACGATGCATAAGTAATGTACAAATTGCAGCTGAATTTCACAGTGGTTCTATCTATTTTAAAAGCAGCAGATTCCTCCAAATATAGTTCAGGAAGTTTGCCTTTTATACAGGACATAGCACGTGACCTTGTAGTAGAGGAAGCCAGACAGAATACAATAGAGCCGACAGCCACAGCATTGGCCGATGCATCTGCGGAGACTCCTTTAAGTTACAGATGCACAGCCTGGACCTCTGGGAACCCGTCTCATGAGATGCCACTAACTTCAAACAGAGCCAAGGACTTATTCTCAGCTTATCCCTCTTCAAAGTTCTTTCTTAAAGACAGCAGTGTAACAATCAGGAGTCTGATCCTTCCTGCCTAACCTCATTCTGCTCTTTCACTGATCATAGCCCAGTTGTTTCAAATCTGAAACACACAAAACCTGGTTCTTTGCTGTAGCTAATAGTAAATTTGTTGAAAGACTAGTCTCCAAGTCAATCCAATCCTCTCATACACTACATCTTCCCTTTGTTGGTTTTAACTCTCTATTGGTATATATTGATTTACACCCTACAATGTGAATAGCTTGAGCATTTGGTTTGTCTGAGAAGCCTCCAGAACAATTTTCCTTGAGCTTTTTTGCATAAAGTACATATAATAGTGGAGTTTAAGCCTGAGCCAAATTCTTTGGCCAATGAAATGGAAGATATTTAAAAAAATAGAAATCTGAAGTGCACAGAAATGCCATACAGAGGAAGTTATTACTACTAATGTTTCTGAGCTCCTGCTGTGTTGATGTGGTTTTCAGATATTCGGTGTAGGTCTGTTGCTCAATAAAAGAATTTAGTTCTATGTTTGCATGAAAGAAGTAATAAATTGGTTACAATCAGTAAGCAAAATCCAAAAAGATTGGATATCTGCCTTGGAATCTGCTTGCTATACAGAAAACAGTTTAATATTGGCAACAAAACAAATCTAAGAAGTGCACAGGACCTAATTAAAGGAGACGTGCTTAGAAAACAGTTATTAAAATTACAGTCCAGTAGTTTTGGATTAGAGATGAGGAACTATGAAGATAAAGTGGAAGTTTTAAGGTGTTGGTTTTCTGATGTTGCCAGGCAGCCTACTTGTTAAAACTCTGTGGCTACCAGCACAGTCCAATGCTAACAGTGGTTGAAAGGCCATGGAAGCAATCCTGTTTCATAATGCTACTGGTCTTCAGATCCTTAAGTGCATGTCAACAGGGTTAACATTACAAACACTACAGGGAGGTGTGAGCAACTACCTTACCATAGGAAATATACACTAAAGAGAGAAGTTTTAAGGGATCACTTTCAGTAGAGCTGAGATCATCACAAAGAACAGATTTATCATGAATTTACTAGCAGGTCTACTCTGCCCTAGTGAGACCACACTTGGAATACTGTATCCAGTTTTGGGCTCCCCAGTTTAAGAGAGACAAGGATCTGTTGCAGAGAGTCCAAGTGAGAGCTACAAGCATGATGAAGGAACTTGTGCATCTTGCCTATGAAGAAAGGCTGATAGAACTGGGGCTGTTTAATCTTGAGGGGAGAAGACTGAGAGGAGATCCTATGAATGTCTATAAATATCTAAGGGGTGGGTGTCAAATGAAGGAGCCAAGTGTGCCCAGCAATAGGACAAGGAACAACGGGTATAAACTTGAGTATATAAAGTTCCATGTCAAAATGAGGATAAACTACTTTACTATGAGGGTGATGGAGCCTGGCCCAGGCTGCCCAGAGAGGCTGTGGAGTCTCCTGCTCTGGAGCCTTTCCAGCCCCCCTGGCTCTGTTCCTGTGTGGGCTGCCCTGGCAGGGGGGTTGGACTCGATCATCTCAAGAGGTCCCTTCTAACCCCTCCCATTCTATGACACTATTTAGATATTTTATTGATACCTCCCAGAAATATAAAAATAAATGCCCAGTATGGCAAGTTTCCATCTGCACACTTGCTACCTTTTTCTTTTCAACTAGTGCCCAAATGGAAAAGTGTGCTTTTGCTTGTACCAAGAATTTTGCTGTAGGGCTCCTCCATTTCACTCACATTCCAGCCAGAAGAAGTTAATCCTTCCTTTTTTTTTTTTTTATATGGGCCTCTTATTACCCTTTCTTTGGCTTAAACAGTTTAATTTATATTCTGACTTTGAGAGAGAAAATTTCACATTTTACACATGAAGGAAAATACTTTCTACTTAAAACTTCAAATGTATTGACTTTACTGAGCCACTGCAGCTCGGGACTGCGTTCTGCAGGACACACAGCCACAGACACTCAGGAAGCTCTGGGCAGAATTACCCTGTGGAGCCGTCTGTGTTTTGAGAACTGTGTCTGGACTCCAAAGATCAAAACTTTGCTTTCTCCCTTGCCTTCCACCTGCATTTCAGAAAAGCAAGCATCACAAGGACTGCTTGTTAGAGAGCACTCCCGGCTCTCAGAAAAGTTTCAGGAGCTACAGCTGGCTCAGAGGAAACTAAAATTAAAGGGTGACCTTAGTGACTTTCCTCACGCAGCTCTGTATCAACTAGCAATAATCTGGTTCATATTTTGAGAAGTCAGTAGAACATCACCAGGAAGAAAATTTCTAAAAATGAACATGGAAAACCAAGGGTACCAATATTAGCACCAAATTTGGACAGCTATTTAAGTTTCAATTTCCACTAATTTCTAAGTGTGGTCAATGAACATAAAGAATTTCAGTACATTTCACCCAGAACAGATTAAAGCTACAACCAAAAGCAATAAACTAAAACACAAAATATAATTGAAAAAGTAGGAACTGAAAGTCCTCGTCCAGCCTAATGGATGCAGCAAGTGAAGCAATTTGTGAGCAGTTGTTCAGTTGCCTCTGAGCAATCCCCCACCACAGCAGTGACGAGGCAGTACACCTTAAAGTTTGTCACCAGAGTGTTAGAATCAAGGTAGCAAAGGGGCAATATGCATCTTATCTTTTAAGAAAAAGATCACCAGATTTGTATTAGAAGCTGAAAAAATGAATATTGTAGTGGTATGGATTTAACCTATGGCATGTTTGCACTTATTCTGATCTGTGTCTGTACTGAAGGTGGTGCCCAAACTAACGTTAATATGGAGACAGGCACGCACATGGAGCAAACTTTTTCTCCTAACACTCTTCTGGCACAAGTACCACAGGTACCACCACCTACACAAAATTTATTCAACCTAAAATGCTCCAAATCAGGCATGTAGGTATGAACCTCCCCACACACATTGCTTGCTGAGATGCCAGAAAACCCAAATGCAAGGGCCATCCCAGCGCTACAGCAGGTGACACTGTGAACTAAACACCAGCATCCGTCGTACAAGAAGTAATCACTGTACCCTCTACTGTGGGCAACACTGCAGAACTGTTACCAGTAATGATGCCCATCACATAACATCGTCGCTGGGTGATTTACAGAAGAGGAGTCTGGACTTTGAATTTCTTTGTTTTGCCATTCATATGCTATGGGGTCTTAGATTCTTTTTGGAGCTGATGTTATGTCAATGCACTCATTACAGTTTAGCTGAGGTCTATGTATTGTTCTTCATATATATTCACAGCATACTGTAAACTCTAATAGCTCCTCTGGAGCTGTTACACTGTATGCTGTAAATGGTTATTAACAATAGTATTCATTCATCTACATGTAATGGATTCATAATAGCAAAAGTAGAGTGAACATCTTATGCTGTAATATGAAAAGTAGGTACTGCACAAAGGCAGCATTTTAATACTCAATACTCTGACTGTTTTAATTATTTTTTAAATATCAATAGGTGCTGCTTCAGTAGCTTGTAAAATTACACAAACCAAAGCAGCCTTAAGTCAAAGGAGCACAACGAATAGCGTGCACAAAGCCAGAGATCTCCACAGGCCTGACTGCTCCCACAGATCTGCCTGTGGTAGGGATGGGAATCGTCTCCTGTAAGGATCTCTGCCAGTGAACCCGCACCAGGATGGAGACGATCCCAGCCCCTGCAGTACCCCACACTGAATGCCCATCCTCTGGGCACTCACAGATGCTCCTGGCAGTTGCATCCCATGTGCTGGAAGGTGGAGGGGGGACAAAAAGAAAACCAACAGGCACGAGTTCATATCGCTTTCCAAAACCAACAGGCAGGTCACGTAATCTCAGCTTGTTCCTCTTTAATATGGCATCCTTCACTCACATCTGTGGAAGGGAAACTGCAGCTGGCTTAAAAGACCAAAATGACTATCTGGAACTCAGAAATGAAGCCCTACATCTCCAAGAACTGCTGCCATAGAGGAACAAATTATTCTCCTTCTAAACAGGAAAATCCCCAGAAGACCTCCCCTCAGGGAAAGCATTCATTTTCAGCCCCCATGTGCACTACCAGAACCTCATTTTTAGATTGCTTCAAATAAAAATACCAACAAATAAGTCAAATGGATCAAATTTAGGATGGACAAAGACAAATCACAGAAAATCTCTGAGGTGCCCACTCCCTGCAGAGATGGTTGGAAACACTGAATTGAACCTAAAAGGTGCTACTACATCACTGGCACAGGGAGTGGAGCAGAGAGAAAGAAGCAGCTCTGAGGCCCTAATAAAGTGAAGAAGAAATGGTCTTTCTTTGCAGGTTACTTTAGGGTTTCTTTAAGTTTAAATCCAGCTAAAGCTAACCAAAGGAACAGACTTTGAAATGGAGTTACTAGCAAACCATGAACAAACTATGAAGACTGACTGACACTGCTGTGAGAAAGCAGTTGAGCTTCCAGAATAGACTTGTTCAAGTCATGTTTTATTTATCTAAGAGTTTAGTACAGTTGGGAGCATATTTTTCATGGATTTCTCTTTTTCTTTTCTCCCCCATAACTTGGGATGACTTCTATAGTGCTTCTCTCAGCACTGTCTGAGACGATAGAATAACACAAGAATATCAAGTCTCATTATTTCAGCTTAATAATTGGTTTATTTAGTCATCCAGAAATCTAATAGAAACTGTAAACATCAATACAAATTTAGCTTTAGTTGATATCCTCTGAACACCACTAATTTAGCCATTAGTTAGATTGCCTCGTAACCTAAATGCAATGCCTTTGTTCTCAAGCATCAAGATGAAATAGAAGAGGAAAAACATACATGTATTCATGACATTCAGGACAAGATAGGCAGTTAAATGGAGTTTTTACCACAGATCTGAGCAGATTCATATATAACAACAGGTATTGGGCTTGTGTTTAGCACAGACACAGGAAAAGAAATAGATTTTTAAAGGATTCTCTGGATAAGTGGCTTTTGAAGCTGAGTCTAACACCCAGTAAAACTCGCCAGCAGTTATTTATCACAGAAGAATAATTTGCTTGAGTACTTGAATGCTTCATGGCGAACAGCAGAGAGCAAATGTTGTTCTTTGTTTTACTGTTTCTTATTTTCATTGGGCTGTACAAAGATCCTGCAATCACACTGACATAAGCCATGTTCTAATTTACCTGTGGTTTACAGCTGTTGTTTTTGAGCTGACGCTAAAAGTCAGCGGTGCTATTTGTATCACTGGCAAGGACTTCCAAAAAACATCTTACAGATCAGTAATATACTGGAAAAATAGGATCGAGAAAATTATAGCTGCAATGCTATTTATTTTTGCCTGCCTATTAAACAACTATTCTAATGTATTTTCTATCTGTAACTATTTAATATAATTAGCTACATGGCAATGACATTTTGTATAGCACTGGAGATAAAGAGCTAATATGTTAACCCCCAGGACCCAATCCTTGTGAGGTGAGAGTTTGCTCATTATATTCAAATTACTAGAGATACAACAGCACAGGCAGTTATATAGCTTTTCTACAAATATATACAGACCACTCTAAAATGATTTGCCTTTTTTTTCCCTGACTATAGATAACTGCAAAGATAGTTCATACTAAAACTGAGTCTTCAACTATGAATATCACAGAAGAAACCAACTGTTCTTTTAGATCCGAATGTAAATGTTTACTTCTATAGCATAACTATCTCTTTGTTCATAGGAATGACAAAGCTTAATATATTCAGAGCTTCATTGCTATTAGCAACAGACAAGCCTGCTTTGCCTCAGATCATAACTGATTAAAAATAATATTCAACTGTAATTATCAAGATTGTACCCAATCACAAGATCTACCGTGCTGCAGATGTATTCAGAACTCCGTGGACACAGGGCAAGGAAGAAGGTTAGAAATTCTTAATGTTCAAGTGATTTGTATGATCTGCACAGTGCATTAATCTACAGTAAAAACAAAGCAATTTCTTCTTCATTCCTGGTTTGTATTTTTATGCCTAACCATGTTTTGAGTGATGGCAATTATCAATGTGATAGTTACAGACTTGATTATCTCCCTGATTTGAGAGACCCCTGTTCCATTGATAAGAATCTCTGGTATACAGTCTGTATCACACAATGCTGCTCCATCGCCTGATATTGAGTTAAAAGGACCATAAATCCTGCTTGGCAACCTGGTCTGCTGGAATAATGGAGAGTGCTTGGCAGCAGTGGCTGAGCTGTAATTCAAGCTCATCTCCTCAGACAACTGGAGAGGGACACACATGGCCGCAGAACTCATTTCAGAGTCTGAAAGCCATTAAACATCTTTTGCTGGCTTCTACATGAAGGAGTGTGATGCCAGAACCTCAGTGCCAAGGGATACCCAAAGGGAAGGCATATGGTCTGCTTTCACTTGTGCTGGAGAGTTCATTCTTGTTATTTAAAGAAATAATGGAATGTATGCTTCTTTCTTTATCAACAGCCTGCCTATTTTAAAGGAGGAATATTAATAAAAGATCAAAATCAAACACAATATTATAGACCCCTTCACACTACAATGGTTGTATCTGCAAAATGGTGGGACATGCAAAGGAGAAGGGAGAAGTCCCAGGATCCTCAGGAGGGAGTGCAGATGAATTCATCTGTTCCTCCAAAGAGTGCCTTGAAAAGTGCAAGAGGAGTCACTCTACCATGTAAACCATGTTGTGGACATCACCCATCCACAGGACAAGTCATGCTGCTTTGGATGTATAGCGAGTACAGAAGATTCACTCTCTGGAAGTAATGAAAGCTTGTAAAGGAATCAGTGCTTCCCGGTGTATAATCAGCCCTCACATGATCTAGTCTCCTTTAAAACCCATCATTTTAGCACACAATGGAAATCTACAAAATTAATGGGAATATTACTGAAGTTGCTAGTGCAGCAAGATAGAACTGTGTGCAGAAAACCCTAGAGCTGGCTTAGAGCAACTGGTACAGCAAGAGCTTGTTGTGAGTCTTCATTTCATCCAATACAGGAAATCTCAGCTGCTGTAGGATTCAGACTGGCTTTGACACCAACACTAAATATAACCAGCAGCCAGAAACAAGGAACAGAAAGAGCAGGTACAAAGAAATAGAGGAAATGAGTGAGAAGAAACTGGAATGGGGTTAGAATACTTTGCATCTTTTTACCAAGTGTATTCATACAGAAAAAAGAGTGGAGATGATGCCACTGTAAAAATGGACCAGTGCTCAAGCCCTTTGGATCTGCTGCTCTTACAGCTCATTTAAAGCCTTGGCTTTATTTGTTGAATCGATACTGGGGCAGCTGTTTTGATAATTTCACTCTGATGACATTTCCCCTGGAAGGACAGAGAAACTGGGAAAAGCAATCATCTCAACAAGGTCCAAAGTCCTCAAAGGTTTCCAAGGCAGAAACAGACTGAAACATCAAATACCAACTTGCTGAGATCAACACCATGAAACCCAGCAGCTGGTAGTCTTAAGTAATATTAAGTTGACTGAGTCAGTGAGAGAATGAGTAGAAGGTAGCATTTGTAACAGAAATGTAAACCAATTTACATATCTTAATTCCGTGTTATAAAATACAAGTGAATCTTTAAATAGCCACATCAACAACTCTACAAAGATGTGACTTCTGAACAGATCCAGTACAAACTGGATACAAGCCAAATCTGAAATACTATGACATACTTATTCCCTCTTCTCCTCACCTTTTATCCCTTTAGGAAATGGAAATTTCACAATCAAATAATTGCATAAAACCCATGTTTCAGAAAAGAGTTAAAAACCAAGTCAGATAAATGAAAGCAGGTACTACTCCACCTCCCAGAGTAAACATACTAATGGAGGGCTAATTAATCCATTAAGACACAGGCTACAAGAAGACAATGAAACTGAACATAGAAACATCAATTTTATAACTCACTGTGCTATAATTATTCTCTGGCTCAGTGAATGCATATACTACCCTTTCAGAAACCTACAGTGCCTTTCATCTTACATAAAGGATTAAATCTTTAACTAACCCACACACAGGAAATACAGCCTTCTGTAATGTTCCCACATTATTCTCTGCACACTGCTCATTTATACTAAAATCTGACTATTTGCAGCATCTGAGGAATGTTGTCTGAATATTTGTGTCTGTATGTTGGCCCTGACTGCATCTTCCACAACTACACAACCTGGATTATAATAGATTTCTAAGCAGGAAACAAATCTATTCATGGGGAAAGTTGGGAAGAATTCAAAGATCTTTAGCATGAATGTTAATCATTATGTCTAACTGGAGAATAAAGATATTTCCTTCTAAAGTCCAAGAACAGGAATGACCCCTTGTAAATAATACAACAGTTTCCAGTATAAGTCAACTGAACACATTTTCCAAGCAACATTCATCCAGTTGAAATCACACGCAAAAACCCCAATGCAAATCAAAAGAAAGTGATTCAAGAGTTTCAGGCATATCTGCTATAACTCCTGAACATGAAACAATGTGCCATTTACATGGCAGATCCTCTCAGCAACATTCTGTTCTCTCTCCATGCACAGGACACCTAGTGATATGAAGAGGAGTTTGTATATGTAGGGAGACTGAATCCAAATTAATCATGCAGAACTTCAAATGAGATTCTTCCTATAAATTATTTGTGAGGTTTACTTGGTTAACCATTAATCATTTTTGTCTCATGGTCTTTGTCCTTTCAAACACAGTCACCACTTTGTGCAGAATATATTACTATTTGTGGTTTATTTCTTTATGATAATACTGATTTACAACACTTTTCTCTGCCCTAGCAGTGCCACAGGCATGCACACACGTGGTGAACTTGCTCATAACACTCACACAGAGAGCCCTGTAAGTTCACTCTGCATTATGATATCTCTTTAGAGCTAACAACAATAAGCAGAAAATCATTCAGATGTTTTCCTGCAAAACACAAGGTTAGTAAGCAACAGTCAACCTCACCAGTTTATTTTATCCCCATCAAAAGTAAATCATTGCCATGCTATTTGTTTGCCTTGAAGCTACAGAAACTAGGCACTGACACCCTCTGCTCTGTCATTCCTGATCCTCTCCTTTCAGTTGGTAAAAGTGCCAGTTTAGTGCTATCAAATGCAAAGAATCAATATGCTGGCAGACACAAAGCAGCACGTTGAGCCATCAGACCATAACAGCCTGAGATCAGTTTTATTTTTTTCCCCTTTTGTTTTTGTGCTGCTTTTTCCCTACTGTCTTATCTGGAGTCACTGGATAGAAGCCATCTATCAATCAAGCAAAGTCTCAACAAGGTTTATTACTCAGCTGCTCAAAACAGGGAATAAAGATCAGGCCTCATTATTATCACAGTAAATGCTAGAATATTCTTTATTTTGGAGTTGTCCTTTTTCTTTCCCACATTAACTTAATGACATCATTTTAATTGACACACAGGGCTACAGACTTACTGAGAAATGTAGTTGAGACTTTCTATATATGAAAGGTCCCTGAATGACTTGGAAGAAAATTTGCAATGTCAGTAATGTCAGCATTTTATTTATTTATCTCACTTAATTCTGTTTGTACATGTGCCTGCAGGAACTGATGGCCACAGACCATTTCTGTGAATTCTTGGAAATGTTTTCTCCACAGCAATAAAAATTTATGTTTCCCTCCATCCTAATGCAAAACAGACCATCTTCCAAAACTGCTCTTCCCTGTCTGGTTCTTGCAGCAGAAAAAAAAATTGAGTACTTTTGTCTTTTCAAACGTCAATAGAGCTAATCCTGAAATAGGAGTTAGACATATACTTATGTACATCAGTGGATGTAGGCCACAGAGAGAAGATGTTTTGCAGAGATGTGGGACTCTTCTGAGAGCCAAACACCACCTCCACACTGGATCTGTCTGCCCTCATCTGTAATGAAGCTGATCAACTGAAGGATGAATCAGGCTGGTACAGTGCTGCCTGTCCACGCACAGCATACAGGGATGACTTTCTTCACTGCTGCATAACGGATGGGAGCTGCCTCTATTTTCTTTCCCCTTTCAAATTAGACAATCCCATTGTAATGTTGTCATAATTAAAGACTGAGGAGTACGGCGAAAGCAATGCTCTCTGAATTCACAGAGATTCATTCTGGGATTTCTTAGTATCCTGTAATTACCACGATGAAGAACCTTGAAATTCACTTGGCAATTAGCAGTGATGAACAAAAATGAGTTGCCTTTAAGGCACTTAGGCCATATTCACACATCCTATTTTAAGAACCAAGCTGCTTAATTTCCACACCTGCAAACTAGGCTCCTGGATGGGGAAGGATGATTCAGACAGCTTAAGTTAGGATTGAAAGCTTTTTATATCCAGAACCAGACTGACATAATTTGGATCCAAGTGCATGCATTACTTGTCAGGAAACTGCCTTCTTCCCTATTGCTAGTCCCACTGAGTGCTACTCTGGCCTCTCATCCTAAATCTGAGATAGACCATATACAAAGGCTTTAAATCCCAGGTCAAATAGCAAGAGAAACCAGCTAAAGGCCAGCTTTGCATGTTGCAGCTGGTACTGTCCACAAGGATTTCCAGGATGTGTCAGTACTAGATGTGTCAAAGCAAGCAGTCAAAATGCCTTGTACTTCGGGAGGCTTTTCAGTAACTCTAAACTGGAGAGAGCAGGAGAAGCAGGTAGCCATAAAATGCTGCTTTGCATATTCAGCTGCTTGATAAGCTCTGCAACTGCAAACGGCGCTGTACAAATGCCAGGATTGTTGCTCTTTCAAAAATGAAAAGATTAAAAATCAATAGATACCGAATTATCCCTCTCCTGTGCCATCAAGGAAGGTGCCAAACAATACTCCTCAGAGAAAAAAATCTCATTCTTCACCTTATATTTTGCAATTTACCCCTGCTCATGACAGCAAATATCTCTATGATTAAGCAAATAATCTCCTTTCTTCACTGTGATGTATTGGTGACCAAATAATTAAACTATTTTTATGTAGTATTTTGAATCTGTGTTTAAGCAGCTGAAACTGCTAACAGACATTATTTTAATCCCAAGATTCACATATGAGCCTCCTGCTGAATGCAGCAACAACCACCCAAGTGCAAGTGATGGAAAATAGAAGGCCAATGGAATGTTTTCAGCTTTGTAAAACTCAGAAGGTTCTAGATGTTTCAGTGATTGATGTGTATATTTATGACTTGCTGTTTCAATATTAGATACAAGCACACTAATGACAGACTGTGCTAATTGAGAATTGCTTATAATACTGAACCTTACAGAAAAGTGTTTTCAGATGAACCAGTACACTATAAGAAGGTTAACTAAATTTTTTTTCTCTTTCCATAATTTGGGAAGACCCCTTCTTTTTGTTAACTCCAGTTTATGAGGAAGCAGTTCTTTTTTCATTATTAGATTTCTCAAAAGCAAGAAGCTTACCTTTATTATTATTCTCATTTTAATAAATCATTATGAAAATAAGAAATCTCTAATACTATGCCAAAGAACTTCTTAGAACAAATAGTTTTGATTCATACTGGTAATTGTGAGCTGACAGGATAGTTCCACGGCAGCCAGTGAAGGGATGCCACTGTATTCTCCTGCTGATACCTAATATTTAAAACTTATCCTGCTGAATAATACACAGTTGATCACCCTGTCATACCTTACATTGACAAGTTTTACAGAAACAGCAACTGACATGCGTCATTTATTTCCACTTGAGCCAATTAAAGAACAATGACTGGAAAAGCAGTTGCATTAAATGATTTACATTTGGACTGCAAAGCTGGGCAAATCTGGAGTTCTGTGATAACCTCATTTCAGTATTTTTAAGGGACTGATAGAAGTGAAACAATACCAAGCAGATGAGGGCATTATCTATGCAATTAAGAAAGAGAAAGAAACACTCCACTCTGGAATGATTTGGCCAGTAATGTATTTGTACACTCCTCTTTTTTTTTTCTTTATTGTTACAAAGGAATGACTTGTACCTATCACACTTTATCTGTGTAACTATCAAAGCACTTTACTCAGTGATGGTCCAGGCTCCTTTCAGTAAGCTACCTGCTATTCACCACTTCACAGGCAGGAGGAACCTTATTTTAAATGCAAACATATTCACATATTTTGTGCGCCTGGACCCAGTGGTCTAAACATGTTGCCTGTCACTACAAGGGAATTTTGTCACTGACTTCAACAGGAGCAGGAGTGGACCACTGGGCTACAAACCACTCTCCCAGAACTGCAATGAATCAGGGACACGAGATACTCATTGATCAGAGTGCATTATTACATTGGCTAGTGGAAGAACTGGCAGCTGGCATTCAGAAGGAAATTTCTGAGTAGAAAGTTAAGAGACAGTATGAAGCAGAGGGTGGCTATAAAAAGTTTAGGTGCTATCAGTAGATTTCAGGTTAACTGATCCAGATGCATGGAATTACAGCAGAACAGAAAATTACCTGTTGCATCAGGATATGACAAGGTACCTTGGGACATATTTCAGTTCTACCCCAGCAATTCATGAAAACTTTGTGGATGAAGAATGGGCCTGAGAAACAAGTCTTTATACTATCTTCCTTTGTGACCATGGGAAAGGCATTCATCTTATTTACTCAATCTTTAAGATCAGGCAAAATATGTATTATTCATCTTCAGGCAGGGCTGAGTTATTGATGGCAATGGCTGTGTAACTGTTCACCATTATTTATTGTTATCAGAAGAGAAAGCTTTGCAATGGATCAGATAATAAAACAAAATCTAATCATTTCTCTTTATCAGTGAGCCAAGCTAAACTGAGCTTGATTTTGTTGTAACGGAACTAAGATATCTGTGCCTCCTTCTCTTTGGTAATCCAATGACTGCACCCTCCTACGTTTAGAAAAGTTATTGAGAAAAAGAACGTGCCATGGGAATTGGCCATGGAAATCTATTGGACTGTAAACCTGCAGTTTCAGTATCTTATGAGCTTACATATTTTTTGGATATTACAAAAGAGATTTTGAAAGCTGAAATAAATAGCTGATCAGCCTGGCACCTTTTAAACATCATTCTCTTTTCTAAGAACAATAACTTTATGGTGTTAAAACCCATATAACCCATCTACGACTTGTTCACAGTGATCCGGAGATAAATCACACTGACACCGGTAAAACCTTCCTTCCATGCTTTGCAATTTGCAGGGACAACTGATGCAAGTCCTGCAAAGAACTGAAGAGTTCCCAGTTAGAAAGAAACATAGAAGACTTGTGCCCAGTGGCCAGTCAGAAGGCCAAACATCTCCAGGCTAGAGTATTTTACTTTGTGCTTCATAAAGTGGAGATAAGAGAGCTGAAATTGCACATTTCACAATGTTCTTAAGTAAGATGCCATTCCCTTTCTGAGGTAGGGAGCTCATTTAAGCATCTGCATTACTGCAGAACTTATGAGCACAAACATTTCTGGGCTAACCTGCTCTTGTTTAATGGAAAATAGATTGGAATCATCAAGTCACATGCTGGTCTTTATCATGGATCTCTCATTCAGAGCAGTGCAACTTACTTTTCATTTCCCTTCTATTTCCCTTCTGCAGAGAGGCTAAACTGTCCCTAACTTGTATCTGCATAAATTATACAGAGGAAGCAGAGGGTTGAAGCAAGAGTGTGAAAGATTGGATGGTATTTCTTACAATTTAATATCTGCACGGATAATGTGAAGCATTTATGTTCACATAAAATGAATTCTTAGAGATTTTAAATACTTGTCTGCCAACACGGTTTATCGTTTTTTCACTTGTCCTCCTTAGTCAAAACAGCCTATGGAATCTTTAATGATAAGTAAGATACACAAAGGGAAGGCTACTGAAGAAATCCCATGATTTGGCATATTAGATTGTTTATGCAAGCTAAGACAAAATAAGTAATTTTACTCTTTTTGGATGAATGTCACTAATGGAAGTGTAACTCACAACATCTTGGCTACCTTTATGAATGATTAATTAAAAGAAAAAATAGTTAATCAAGATAAACTTCTGCACCTAGCTAACAGAGGACTGCAAGTTTATCATGTCTAAATATGTTTCTCATACATTTACTGCAAATTAGTTTTTGAAAGTGAATTTCAAGGTCTACTGACTCCGAGGTTCACCAACTCAGTTTTCATTAAGTTTTCACAAATGATCTACTGTAGCATTATTCTTTTATAGTGGTGCAGATTTAAGGCCCACTATGAAAAGCAATTATACTGTCAGAAAAGTGTATTTTGACTTATTAAAAAATTGAAAGCTTTCATAAAACTATTTATTTTGGTGTTCATTGACAGCACATGTTGACAGTGTTATGGAAGAAAGCATTTTTCTGGTGTGTATCTCTCAGTCTCTTCTCATCCTACCTTCGTGTTGAAAACTTATGTTACTAAGTTTAAAATCTCTGTAGGCAATAAATAGAAGGTACTTTGTGATTCTGCTCTGCAACTGACCAGATTAATTTATTTTGCTGTATTATAGTGATGTTGCACGTGTTAAAAGTGTAATAATTTTGTTTTAGTAAATACTGAAGATGTTTAAAAGGAATCCTAGATATTTAGCCGTCTGATGAGTTTCACAACTCATGTCAAGAAACAATTTTGTCCAAATTCTGTGGATCGCTTGTTTCAACTGCATTGCATTAACTTTTTCTGATTACCTCATTTTCTCCCAGAGTGTTATTTTTATATCCTATTTGAGTACTATTCATCTAAAATAACTATGACTCAGAGAATAACCATAATGCTGTCTTGTAGTAAAGGACCGATGAAAGCTTAACATATGAGCAAAGGATTCACCCTTCAATTGCTACATGGCATCTAGGAATAAACAGTTTAGGAATAAGCTGTTTGCCTCTTGACTTCCTTTTCAGGGCAAGTGACTAAGAAGTATGTAAGGAATGGACAAAAAGTGGGTGATACTCGATTCAACTTGACCCTTGATCTTGCTACACAAAAGCCATTGTAGGAGATACAAGGGTTTGAAATTGCTGCTTAGAACAGAACTACCTCTGGAAGACAATGCTTACACAGGTGTCAGCAAATTAGCTTTTCTTGCCACTAAAAAAATAACAACATGTAATTTATTTTTCATCCATTTCAATTAGATTACTTCAATTACTGTGTGTATTCATCGTGAAAAATGAGAACTCCCAAATCTAACCTTTTTCCTTTGCTTCTGCCAATTGTGCAATCATGCAGATTGACTTGAAACTCTAGAAACTAGCAGAGACAAGTCAGATACTTGGATGGTTTTCTTTCCAGGAATCATTTTATGGCCAAACCAGAAAACAGCAGGTCAGTCTAAGACAGATGTATGCTAATGCAAGAAATAAGCAGGAGGAATAAGAGAGCTTAGTCAACTAATAGAAACCTCACCAAATAGCTTTGTTAAGCAGAAAGACTAGGAGAAATTATGCATAGGAAGGCTAGTTGGGGTCTGATTATGATCTCCAGGGAATAAGAGAGCAGTGAAAGGGAACTTCGATCAGTTAACAAGCTTAGAGAAGGGAAAGACAGAGAAGACCAATAAATTCAGTGAACTGCAGAGTTAGATAACACAAAAAGCAAGCGTAAAAAGGAAAGGCATTCAGGATATCTGAAAAAACTATATAGGACAGAAGAACAATTTCTGCCAGCATGAAAGAATTATGCTCATTTTAGTAAGAGACTAACATGGTGAAATCATGAGCACTTCAATGACACAATTAGAAATAGTACAGAACATGAAAAGTCTACCAGATTACAAAGGGTAATAAATAAAGTTACCTACAGAGAATGGAAAGAAACAAACAGAAAGGCCAGGACACAAAGGGAGATGCAGCAAGGCAAGTCCAGAAATCTCTGTACAAAAACATTCTTTAAATTCATTAGCAGTAGAAATAGATCAAGAAAACACTGTTTCTACTGCGTACAGAAGAAAAACTAGCAGCAAACACGAAGACTGCAGAAGTATTTCAAACCACATTGTTCCTTAAAAAGATAAATTACCATAAGAAAGCTGAGTTCAGAAAGTAAGCTACATAGAACCTTGACTTCCACCTCTCAGTAGGCTCTTGCACACAGTTTTAATATGGTAAATGCAGCACAAGACCAGGAGGGTAGCACTGAAAGTCATAACAGGATATCTGATGAATAAATACTTTTACAGCACCATAGTATGGTTTTCATCTTACCCTATAGCCACCTGAAAAAATAATGGCTGCCATATCATAAACATAGAAAAAATAATTCTATTTGATCTTGAAGATGTGCTGCATGGTAGACAGTGGCCCCACCAGCTACCAGTTAAGTGCTGACATCTTGAGATTTTGCTATTATTGATTTTCCTTAATTACATTGATCCCAGAGGTTATGCACTATTATTGTTTAAGCTATAAATACTCATTACATCCATTAGGATCTTTACCTTGAGAAGTAAAGGAGCTGTATAACAACTACACAAAAAGTTTCATTACAAACCCCCATCAATAGGATCCAGTTTTTAGGTGCTAGTCTTTCTACCCACAGAATTAACTACTAATTAAGTCTCCAGTCTTGTGAGTCTGAACATACTTTTTATAAGTGCATTGCTACTGTAGCCTAGAAGAGAGTTACTTTCTTTATTCTAGAAACTAGGGGGCTATTCCCCTTTTGAAAGGTTTACAAAAACCTTCCTATTTTTAATAGTTCTACATCTCAGATAGTGCACATCCTAATTAGAGGTAAAGGAACAGAGACAGATAAGTTAGTGTGTATTCTTCATAATTAACTTTCCATGAGTTCTGTGTGAGTTTTCCCAGTGCAGAGCTGTGGCTTTCTCTCAGCTCTTCCTTTCTAGAGTGCATGTTCCCTCAATGGCTGTAGATTCTTCCCTTCCTGCAGCAGAAATAGCACAGCTTCAAAGGCTGTGACTAACATCATTTAAACCATTATCATCTTTTTACCAAACTATTATGAAAGAAATTGGTTTCCCCCCAGTCTCTGTGATAAGGAAAATCATTCATTTGTGCGTTCTCAGCAATGTATGTTTCTTCTTTAAATCACATAATGGCAAGAATTATGAAAAATGATCATTTATCTGATGTCAGTGAGTTGGGCAAAGCTATTCATTTGTCATCATGTATGAAGCTGCCATTGCATTAGGCCAAATTTTGCAACTAATATTTTTTGATTCATTGACTACTCAAAAACTTATAATTGTCTTTGAACATTTTTAATTGACCCATTGAAAAGAAGAACATGTGGTAAAAAAAAAAAGATCTGAATTTTAGCTGATGTAACTTTATTAGCACATAGGGGAAACCTTGGTTTAAAATAACCTCTCATTTCTATTCCTCCTAGCACAAACTTTTCCAGACAGTCTTTTTCTTACACTTCCCATGTGCTCTCAAGTCTGGAAGTGTTCGTATGATCTTTAAAACATTTTTACTTCTTTGTCCACCTTGAAATCTAAAGCACTTGTGCCATGAGCTAGAACATAACAACCAATTGGGTCGTGTTCTTTATAGAAAACTAAAAAAATAAATATCTGCCTATAGAAAGAATCTTTTATGATCCCAAATATTTATAGCCTAGAGACTAAATGATTTGGCAAGACCCACGGTCCTTTTCATTATTCTCCTTATTCCATTCTTTGCCTATGCAGTGGGAATTAAGTGAATAGGATGACAGTGCCTGCACCAACCATAGAGCCTGCGGAGCTCCACAGAAGTCTTTGGTTAAAGGAGATAGAAAGCAACACAATGACACCTGTGATGAATCAGAGTGGTCATGGGAGAAATATCTAGCTCAGCACACATCCTGGTGACAAATAGCTGAGATCTGTTCCCATTTAATAGAACTAGTTCTCTTCTTAGCAGAATAAACAAAGTTTGTATTTATTCCGAGGTTAATTATATAAAATCATTTAACACGAATGCCTGCTAGCAGAGTCTGAAGCTAGAGAAAGCCAGCCAATCCTATTCATTTTCATGACAGATGGTATAAAGTGGTGTTTAAGGCTCTGGTGGGAAAATCAAGAGAGAGATTTTACTCTTGGATTCCCCATGGTGCTGCAGTACAGGCTGGAAAGCCAGCTCACCATTCTGTGCCTCTGTTTACCTTTTCCCCTTTCCATATTTCAGAGGACAGCTCGTGTCCCTGCCTACATTCATACAACACCTGCAAGAAAAGGCCCCAGTACCAGTGGGAGCACTAACCAGTGTCCCAGTCTGAGCAGTGCTATTAGTTTTATATAAAGTTCTTATTTACTCTATGAAAACCCCGTAGTGTACAGACAGTATTTATTAGGAAAGGCAGCCTGGTAGAGATTTTCTCTCTGGAGCTGTATAACACGTAAGACCTTTAAGTTCACTGAAAGGGTTATCTGAATTCCATGGCTAGTAAATGAGGGAGCTTTTTGGCAATAAATTCATGCAAAGCCAGGGCTGCTGAACTTCAACAGCTGACACTGGCTTCTGCAGGTGCAAAATCACAGATGGTTACATGTCATTACTGCCACAGAAGTGCTACTGAATTCACTAACGTTTGCCAGGCTGTGCAGAATACTGTACTCACAATATGGTATAGAATTCACATGGCCCTGGACACCATCTATTCAGGATACTCCACTGTGTTCAGTGGAATTAGCAAATGGCTGGATGTGTAGGTCCTACATTAATGTCCATATCTTTGTTCTTCGGATGTCACCTTGTCCTTTTAAAGAGGATTACAACACATACTCAAGAGGACCTCATTTTATGCAAAACATGTGGGAAGGTCAAAATAGAGATTGCATAAAGCTTTAGTCTCAAACATGGTCTTATGTGACACTATGTAGTTAGGGATGAGAGTCTGGCTAATCACCAATGCCAATTTTGTCCTTGCTTTCCCTCCCTGCCACAGCAAACAATCCTCAGGCTACTGCAGGCGGTCCAGACAGTGGGACAGAGCAGGTTCAGTAATTTGGAACAAATTATTTTGCAAGGCAATGGGCTGTGATCCTTCTTATCCTCCACAGAAAGTAACACAGAAAGCACAGAGACCTCGTGTTTGTACAGTCAGCACACACCGTATTGATTTAAGTTCTCATTTTTCTGTCTCACTTTAAGAGGCATTTTTTATATTGAAATTGCACTCAGGGTAATAACCAATTTACAACTTTTTTTCACATTCCTACTGCAGCCAAATAGATTGTGATCAGAAGTGTTTTAAAACTACAATTCTACTAATGTTGTCTACTTGACAAATTGCCCGTACAACGTGAGAAAACCAAACAAAGTTATAATAATCCAGACTTCAGAGAACAAAAGTATCAGCAACAGCTCATTTTGTAGTTCATTTTGCTTCTACTCAGACACTTAGATCCTTTAAAAGGAACAAAGATGAAGGACAAAGAAATACTGAGAAGTCACTCTGTTACTTAACAGGAGCTTTACAGATTGACCACTAAGTTGCAGGTGTCCAGAGGGCAAAATCTGGTCTTTATGTATTTTCTGAGATAGAGAACACTTTCTGTAATGGGAGATTATATAAAGTGGTGAGAGACTTTTTTTTTTTCTTTTCAAAAGATAGTGGAGAATAAGTAACTACAGGCTAAGAATTCTCTTTTGCTAACCTGTCTAAAATACAATAATTACATGACAGACTAGAAGTGATACTGTGCCAACAGAAATCCACAGCAGCTAATCACACTGCTGTATGGTTGACCACGTATTTAGTGATATAAACAAATTAACTCCCAAAAGAGAGCTAATCCAGCTTTTCAAGCCCCTTAGTAACATTGTGGACACTGTGCACTAATACCTAACAGCATGTACTTTATAGCATTTGGTGGCAACTTTTCCATTAACTGGCAACAAAGGAGTTTTTTATTTGGATTTAGAAATTCCCCAAGCAAATTTCTGAAGGGCAAACTTATATAACGGCATTTAATTTGCAATGATTCCAGATCCCAACAGTATGTGATCTCCTAGTGAAGCTTGTTCTGTTTCCCTTAGTCAGAAATGTGATGGTTATAACAACAGACTAAATTAGGGATGTGTCTGCAGTATAAAATTTTTCAGCTCCTCAGATAAAAGACGAATGGAAAAACACAGAGCCCAAAACAACTTTTATCACTCATTTCAGTTAGACTGGTGTTAGATTGAATGAAATGACATACAGCTGCTCTGATTAGAAAGAAAAAAGCCCAAGCCCCATTGCCTCAGTTGCAAAAAACCCTCCGTTGGTTGAACAGAGGACGGATCTGTCTCCACAGAAGTTTCACCATGTACTTCCAAGGGGCACACACACAAAAATAACTCTTTCACACCATATTCTTATAATGATAAGAAATTATTTGCTACCATAAATTCAAATCATTAAACTAAAATGATCTCATAAGACCCTGTCTCTTCTCTCCAAAATAAATACATTAAATTTCTCTCAGAAGCTACTTTCCCTAAGTGTCCTCCTTTCCTTCCACACTATGTGGCAGCATTATGTGGTATTAGAATACCATTACGCCTTGGCAATGGATGTTTAAGAGTCCTTTGATAGTGTTTAAATATATATTTTTTTTTTCTATTTAGTACTGATTTATTGTACATTCCAAAAATACCCTGGAGCGAAACATTTGTTTTGGTTTGGGAAAGGAAAAGTGGAAAATATATTTGCTATATTTATCTCACTGTCAAACCCAAATTTGAAACCAGGCTTCCAAGGTACAAAAAAACAAACCAAAATGAAACAAAACTATATACACACCTTGCTCCTGTCCTCCTCCTCCTTCATTCTCTATAGTGATATAGCACTTGTGTCTCTTGTGGCATAACCCTTTATTCTCCGAGTTAATTTTTTTCCTCCAAGTGCCTTTATTAATAAAAATTTAATACCATGTTCTGAAGACTTTGGCTTTCTCTTGCATATTTTCATTCGTTGCAATTTCTGTTGTGGGACCATATCTATCTTACCATAAGAATGGATGACATAATTAATAGCTGCATAGTTAGGGATACATGATAAAAACCAGGACAGGACATGTGGATAAATAAATCTAATTGTGAAGGAAGGTCTACAAACCCAGCTCTACTCCAAAGACAGAGGGCTTTACATAGAGACTGAGATTAGACAAAACTGGTCTGGGAATCCCAGTTGGAACAGTGACTCTTCAGAAGGTGGTCATCAGTGAGTTATAGATTAGCACTTGTTACTGTCATAACTGTTTCTTAAAGACTATTCTTTGTATTCCCAGTCTGTAGAGGGCTGACAAACACTGGTTAAGTAGTAAATTCTTCAGATCCTCTGGTAATTGAATAAACCAAGTACCTGAGTGACCTGGGTAAAACCACATCAATCTTAGCTAACTTCCAGGAGAATGTTTCTTCTGATACAAGTTTGCATCCTTCAAACTAATAATTTCAACAGATATCAAAGCCTCAGATCAACCTATATATATGTCACTAAACTTACACGTTTAAGAGAAATACAGAGGATAAATTTTCTTTTGGGCAGGCAGGATGAATTTAATTGCCCAAACAGAAGAATTTACTGTAACTGCAAGAGCCTTCTGCTGCCATTTGGAAAGGTGTTGGTCTCCTACAGATCTCTGCCATGTTTGCTAGCCTGGTGTGAATTCAAGGGTGTCTAAAAGAGCACTAGGAAACACTTCTGGAGAATTGAATCTTATCTCAAACAATGCCAACAAACTGGAGTTAAACAAGTGAAAGGAAGATCAAATAGAAGGCCTTGATCTCAGAGATGCTACACGTTTTTCACTCTGCATAACCAATAACCATGTTGGGGAAGTTATCTCATTCAATTTCTGATAACTCTCATTCTAGATCCAATAAGCAAATAATTTTCTCAAGCTTCTAACTCCAATTTTTATCTTTGATTATCTTTTACATTTTTTCTAACAGCATCACTGCATGAGCAGTTCACTGCAAATACCCTCTGAAGGGAAAAGACAAGTCATTCTGAAGAAGAGCTCTAACTTGAACTGGTGTAAACCAACAGTTTCTTCCATTTATCACCAGGTCAGAGCATGCACATAGGCAGTTACTATGGAGCAGCTCATGCATTGCAAATTAACACCTCTGTTTAAATATCAGTAATTTATTCACATGCTCATTCCCTTAATCTCAGCCAGAGAATTGCATCAGACTGTAACAGTCATAGACAAAAATTAGTTGCAAGCTAGCCACATTCATAGAGATGATTTACCATCTTTTTTAATAATCTTCTGACACCCAAGTCCTCAGGATTTACAAAACAAAAATTATACATTGCTAAAGAGATTATGAAAAATAAAATCCACAAGTATTTGAACCATTCCATCCCCATTCAGCTTTCTATGCACAAAATACATACTGGGGAACCGTGGTAACTACACAAGCTTTTACACTGCAGCTAAATGTAGCTAAAATGGAACAACGCCACCTGTTTGGTAAGAATTCTGTATTAAGTACTCACATCTGCAAACTAGCAGCAGTGGCATTTTAACATATGCATTTTATTCTCCTTTCTGAATTCAGCCAGTGGCTCTTTAGCCAACAGACACCAGTATGAAGCCATGGCTTCGTTCCCAGTAAATTCATCTGTCTCAGAGAGCAAAGGAGAAAGTAACATTGGGATTATGCATGAGAACTAAGTATGGAAACTTATCTGAATTGACCAAGAAAGGAAAAATAGCCCAGACATATGGGACAGTGTAGGAAAAGGCACAGATTCTCCTGTAGGAGCATGGGACTGCCAGAACGGCTAAGCATAAACAGCCAGCTGAGAGCAAGAAAGAAGTCTGAGTGTGAAGGGCAAAATGAGATGGGTAGGAGGAAGGAGCCTGATAAAACTGAGTTGAAAATGAAGGGATTTGATTTGTTTTAAAAGGGAACTATAATCCAAGTCTTAGACTCAATGAAGAGGGTAGTAGAGTATCAGGCTGGAGAGACTAGGTTAAGAATATGTTTCATGGATTTCAAGGTTGTGCTCTGTCCTTCAAAGAAACCAGAGAAGAGAAGTTTATAGTGCAAGATGCTAAAAATATTTCTGGATCCTAACACAGCAATGCAGATCACATTAACATACAGCTTTGTAAGGAATGGTGTATAAATTAGAACTATTTGCAAAGGACTGGAAATAATAAGCTCATATAGAATGATAAATGTGTGTTATTAATGTTCTGTTGTCTTAATTGCAAGGCTTTTGTTCCCTATTACAGAATGAGAATATTCCCTGCAAAACAATTATTCTCCTGATTGTTGGTTAGATTAGCATTTGCCACAGGGCTTTATGCTTCACAAAATATTTTTGCTTGCATAAAGAAACCATGAAAGGCAGGCAGATAGCAAACGGCGAAGTCAGAGGAAACAGATCGTGTTTGCTCTTTCTGCTTTTATTATATAGTTGGTCATATATGGATGAGAGTGCTTCCCACGTAAGGAAGAAGTGAACAGAGCAGCCTTTGAAGCGTGGGTATTTTGTGTGCCATTCCAGGAAAAAAAAAAGAAAAAAAAAAAGACATTTAAAGTAAACCAAATATGGAGGCATTTTATTTGAGCCTTTCTCTTAGCTTCTAACATCTTCTGGCCAAAACTGAAATCTTACTTCTTCACACACTGCCTACTGATAGTGTAAAATAAACATCACAGAACTGAAAATACAATAAATAAAAATAATAAAAATAAATAAACCTTTCTTTAAAGATGGTTATGACTCAGCAGGTCACTGTTTTCCAATCACTATTATGAGTCAGAACTACGTCTGTGAAACGGTGTTAGAAAGTACAAGTCATAATCTTTCATCTGCAATGCAACAATCATAGTCCTGACCATTCTTGTAATTAAAGATGCCCAGGCTGTTTTTGTAATATGAACACATCCCAGCCAGGTTCTTTCTGCCCATCTCAACTTGCTCCTGCAATTTCCTTTGGATCTTGAATGCTCCAGTCTGTCCAGAAGAGAGGTGTGGCTGTGTGGGGCTGCTGCCTTCACGGATGTTTATAAGCTACTTGGAGATACTTATGGGAAATGGACAACAGAAATACAAAGAACAGGTACCTAACAGCTACACTGCAGAACCAGATCAGAACAAGCCCAGGACTCAAGGAGATAGAGGCAGATTGAGTAAACCACACTGTGATGTTTATGGCGAGGCAATGAATGCAAATGAAATCTCCCAACACTCTTGACAGTAGCACTGGCGTTACGGTATGTGTGCGTGTCAGGTCTTACTGCTGATTGAGATTATTGTTAGTGTTTATTCAATCAATAGCAGCATGGCTGAGGGGACTGAAAAGGCACTAATAAGGACACACACTGTTTAGGGTAAACACAGAGCTGATTACAGGGACACCCTCTTGATTCGACAGCTAAGATTAACATGGACTATTTTTAAGATGCTGGTAGTGGCACATACAATTCACCTGACAACGAGGGAAATGGACAGTACCTTCTGGGTTCTTGTTAGCCTTATGACCACAAGCCTGGGACATACCATGGGTCTGGCTCAGCTTCTAGCAGCCTCCCAGGCCTCTCTTAGCATTGGAAATATTTTATGCGCAACTACACACAGCCAAATGCAATGGAAGCACAAGCCAGATAAGTCACCCTGATATTCCTCTCCTACTAGGTATTTCCAGGCTGCCAAATTACACAGTCTAAGATACTGCAGCCCAACAAAACATTTGACACAGAGAGCATGTGCCATGAGACAACGAAACAGAGATGCCCAGAAGCTGGTTCCAAGGATCTTAGTTGGATACTGAGTGTAAACTATATTATAGCAGACAAATTGCTTATAGTACACAGTCTACATCAGAATCTGGTCAGGAAGCAGAGCTGTATGCATGTTGTACAATGCAGACATCCTTTGACAATACATATTCACACTGTTGGTGTTTTAAGAGATGAATTATTGTACAGGACCCCAAGAATGCTCTCGTAAAAATACACTGTTCAGACTACGCAGTCACAGATGTATGTGTCATTTTAAATAAGGAAAGAAACAATCTTGTCTCAGCAGAGCTTATACTCTGACAGCAGTTTTGTCTACACTGCCTGGGACTTTGTCTAAAAGAGGACTTGAAAGTATAAAATTGAAATCAAGGAGGAATTTTGGTACAGAACCCCTGAGCTGCGATCCCGAGTTGTGAACCCCAGCTGCCACTTGCATCCCGTTCATTCAGCATTTTGTGGCTCTAAAGCTGACTAGAGACTAGCAAGTTCTGCTTTGGCTCCCATACAGAATTGCCTGAGTTTTGACAGAGCTGAGCAGCTTGGCTCTTAACCCAGTCAGGCAAAAGGAGACTTGTCATCACTGATGACAAAGAAAAGAGCTTTGGGAGAATGAAATGCAATTTTTGATTTGCTGAAATAGACTAATTCTAATAATTAGCAAAGGTACAAAATGGCTCGACTGCTGCATTTAAGACCTTGGCTTTCTTATGCACACAACAGTCCCTGACATTGGCTCTTATACCAAAGTAGCCCAGGATGACATTGTCTGTATTAGGATGTATCTCTAGATGCTTCCTGGAGCACTTTTTTGCAATAAACAAAATACAGGTGTTTGTGCATACGTGTATTTTCCCTGATAAAGGAACTTAGAAAGCAAAGCCAAAACTGTCAGTCACAAAGTACTCAGACTTTGTCACTATTTCCTCCCCTTCAAGGAGCTCATTGTCCTTTCCAGGTCTGATGGTGCTAAAGATCTGCAGTTTGTGTGAAATTCCAGCATAGCTGAGAATGCCTGACAATTTAGCCAATGATACCACAGGAGTTTGAGACTGGGTGTCAGTAGAATACTACTGGGAAAAAGGACATTGGCTGTTACCTTAGAACTTTGTCACAGAGCAGCATCTCCTGCCTGACTCTGAATTCTGTAGACAAATGTAAGAGCAAACAAAGAAAAATAAATCACATCATCAGCACCCATGGGGAGTCTAGAAGCTGATACCTCATAATCCTGCTGAAGTCATTGACAAAATTTATTCACTTTAACCTTACAAGGGAGTTGTTGAAAACAAACAAAAAAACCCACAAACACAAAAAAACTCATGCAACCAACCACACACATAAAAAAACCCCACAAAAATAACAAAAAAAAAACAAACCAAAACAAGCAAACAAAACCAATCAACCAAAGAAAAAAAATCACAACAAACCAAACCAACCACAAAAAGATTATTTAACTGTTTTTCTCTGAGAGGTAGCATTCAGATGAGCACAAATCTGTAAGTGAAGACTGACAACAACTGAAAAGCAGCTACCAAGGACTCTGACAAGGCACACAAGTACCTTGAAGTAATTGAGTCCTATTACCATAAAGAAAAATTGCACATTGCACGGCATCATTTCCTCTCAATCTCCACCTCCCTGGAAATCCATCAAGCATTCTGAGGAAGAGGTACTAGGAAAAGAGCTGAGAAGGTAGGTATGAACAACACATTTTGAGCAAGAACTGTTATATTTCTTTCTCCTTCAAGCTTTTTCACATATACACCCTCACACTGTGGGGAATGTTAAGCAGTACTATAGACTAAATGTCATTCCTTGACTAACCACACTGGCTGAATAGAGCCAGGAAGAATTGCTCTCCTAAAATTAGCAAAGGGGAGGCAATAAAAGAAAAAGTTCTTCCAAATCCAGGTAAGAAACTGAGGAGGCAGCAGGCTCAGGTGATCCCTGCTCCACCTGCACGTGGGGACTCCTGCAGGTTCTAAGGAGGGAAAGGATTCTTGCCTCCCAGCTGTCTGGCTATGTGCATACAACTCTGCACAGTGTGATCCTAGAGATGAACATAAAATACAGCATCTTCAAAGAGCTGCTTGATAAACTACCAACATTTCAGCTAAACAGTTGTTAAAAAAAAATCCCTGTGAATTAGTATCCCAAAGTCATTAAAGATGGGTTTAACTAATAAACAGAACTTATACTCATGTTTATGTATCAGTTATTATTTCTCTCATGCTCATTTAATCTCAGTGCTAGAAATGGGTACTTCTTTTTTGTATAATAATGACTCCCCAGCTCACCAACAATAGTGAAGAATGCTAGAAAATAAAAGAGAGAAGAACTGCCCTTTTTAGAAAAAAAAAAAAAAAATTGGTGATTTAACTGATGGGTGAGAAAGGCTGTGACAAATATAGAGGACCATTACTTGAGTTATAGACATATAATGCCAGAGCAGATGCACGAGCTCTGTCATCTCCTTTCTTTCTCACAGCAGACAAAAATCACACAGAGGTATACTTTTTTATCAGCAAAGGATCATTTGATAGGTACTTCCAAAGCCACATTCTTAAAAATAACCACCCCAATATTTGGCAGTAGAATCCAAATACTTGTTTTCTCTTTATTCGTGTTAAAATACTTTTATAGAAATACAAAATACAGATGTAGGTGTCTAAGGCATCAGATATGTAGCCTGTAGTTTTATACTGTTTATACTTTTATAGCTAAAACTTTCATCTTGTTAATGTCAAGATGTTCTCTCCTGACTGGAAGAGCCATTCATAAGGTAAGTATCACTAGGGCTATTTACTATTTGATGTTGGCAATCCAACATTTCCGAGCGTGTTTGGGAGGAATATTTGGACAGTGTATGTCCTGGTATTGCCAGATTACACCAGGTGTTATTTCTAATAATTTAGGACACTGTTCTCAACATTCTCCTTTTCTAACAGTTGTGCCTCATGCTTGTCTCAGGTATCCCAGTTTCCAACCTCTCTCAAACCTGGCTATTCCAGCCCTTATCCCACCAGCCAATACACTCCACTTTGGCTTGTCTCAAAAATACCCTGCACAGCAAGTACTAGCAAGAACACCCCACTTTTCACTTATCTTTTTTTCTCCATTGCCTACAGATAACTACTACATTATTCACGGAGTTATATGCAATAAAATAACCTGAAAAAAAGAGAGTATAAATGACAAAAGAGAAGAGAAAGGACGTACTGGGTGACATTTCCCTTGGTGCCTCTCTCTTCTGTCTACTAAACATCACAAGGGAGTGTGTGCAAATGGCTGATTTATGGCAAAGCTATAAATCATGCTGTATACTACAGGCAGAGCTGCCTTCTCTTTCTTCGCAGTGTAGCTTTCCTGTGTTCTCACTATTTACCCCAAAAGGTGTGAGAGTTTATGGGACAACTCCTTGTTCTGTAATTCTGCTTACCCCAGAGGCACTGCAGGCACTGAGGAGGTCAGGAGTAAAAAAATGGCCATCTAGAGTTATCACTTAGGAAATAGACTGGGCAGAAGCAGTGAGAGACAACAATGGCATAATGAGAAGCCTTGATGGAGAGGACTTCATTTTGGCTGCAATAAACCCTGTGATTCAAAACTATCACAGAAAACCAAGTGCTTAAGAAAAATGACTGAGGAAGTGCTATCAGAAATATCTGAACTCACAGATTTGTAAATGCAAACCAAATAGTTTCCTACAGGACATGTTGTTACAAAAAAATCCTAGGCTTTCAAGATCTTGCCAATGGTGGAACTACTTCCGTGGCAAAGTATGGACCCAATCCTCAATATTCCACTCTAGAAAAGGTAGTCACAGCTTAACCTAAGGCTGACATCATTTTCTTAAACCTCTGCAACCTTAGACTAGCAGCCATCCTCAGGAGGGTCAACTCATCCACTGCCTTTTTCATGTTATGAGCTCAAACCAACACATCAAATCCAAAATACAGTGTAAACCATTCTGCCATTTAACTGCCAAAGTCCAGCTCGTTTCTACCATGGTATATAAATCTTTTGATTAATATGTATAACACCATCTTAAATATTTAGAGGAATATGCTCTTAACTTCATCTCCTCCTATTCCCACTCTTTCTACCCAACAACCATGGTTCAGCAAAAGCAAAGTGTCACTCGTATTTCTGGGTTTGTGGTGCACCAGAACAAAAACAATTCCTGTTCATACAGCTTGGGCTTCTCTCCCTTGTAGCAACTCATGCAGAAGAAAGTCTGCTCAACTTGTCACACCAATGGCAGCCCCAGATAAGGTATGATGATGAACAGTGAAAATCCCATCTTTTTTGTTAACATGAACAAAGTTTTTCACTTACATCTTTAGCTGTTGAATTAATGTTTGTGCACATGGGCATATGCATACCTGCATACATATATGTATTGCTGTGTCTATTTGTAATCTTACATATTTCACCCTCCCCAGCCTTCTCCTCTCCCACATCCCGCACACACATCCTTGGAAAGGAGATAAACCTTCTGTGTATTTTTATTGGCCTGTCAATCTGCTACATTTTTTTTTCTTCTATAACTGGGATGTCATGTAGCATGTCAGTCTTTCTGCTTTCCCTCTCCCTGGAATTAAGCACCCTCCATGACTGCAGAGAAAGCTACCAGGAGAGAAAAAAAAACCAACAAGGTAGTTCCTTTCCAACATTTAAATTTGATACAAATATTTTAGATCCTACACTGTATATCTTAAAAAAAAAAATTAGAAGCTATTTTTGTTCAAACATCTATTGTGGTTTGCATGACATCATAGCAAGTATCAGGTGAAGGGCTGAATAGCTAAGGCTATCAGATGGCAATTGAAAAAGATGTCTCTATTTTGAGAGATTAGACATTGTTTCTAAAGGCCAAACACTAATCACCTCTCCTGGCCAGTCACAGTATCAGGCCCCACCAGCATGAGAAAAGTTCATCCTTCATTACACTTGCACATTCAGAAGAGCAGTCCCTTCAGAGCAGCCTTTGCAGTGTCTCAGACCAGCACAGCCATACCCCACCACACTGTCAGAGGCTGATGAAAGCTGAGATTCCTCAGTACCCTGAGCAAATCATCCAGACAGATGAAGAATGTACTGGACAATTAAACCACATCCTTTCTCATCAACTCATCTATTAACCTGCAGGAAAAGCCTGGGAAGCTTTAGAAAACCTGAAAGCAGCAACAACTTCAGCAGCTTTAGGACACAAGGAGCCATGCTACAAGGGAGGTTTTGGGAGCTGCAGGACATCATGGAGTCAAATACTGCTGAATCAAAGAATCTGGAGGTGAAAGCAGGCCAATTTTTCTCTCCCCTCCCCATCTTCAGTGGAACAATTCTAGCATTTCATGGTGTTTGGCTCCATGAAGAAAGAGATCACTATCAAATCCTGCAAAGTTTAACATCTGTCCTCTATTAAAACACATTTAGAGAAAAAAAAATATATATGGCCTTATTTAGTGGAGTAAAACCAAGAAAAATGCTTATCAACCTGGGAATCAACAACCAAAGCATCCATGAACAGGCTGAAAAGCAAATCCTTAAGAGATCTCTTTGAAAATGTCCCTTGATGTGCCCTGTAGCCACTAAAATGTTGCAGCATGAAATTTAGGAGGCAAGGTTTGTCAGTAACCTCTTGAAATGAATCAGCAGATGATGCTGGTACAATGATACTCACAATTCAAAATTTTCTTCTTCACTACCAGTTTTCCTTCCACTCCCTTCCCTCTTCTCTCTGCTCACCCCCAAAAAGATAATGGTTAAAATGGATGAAAAAATACAGTAACTAAAAAAAGTTCCTATAAACTGGGAAATGACACGACTATCTGTCTTTAAAGTGTGAGCATTCATGGCTCTGTTTCGAAACCTATTCAAACCTGGAGAGTCTTTCGTGGGGACAAATGAGGCTGCTGCCAGTTTTTACCAAGTTATAAAATTTTCAGCATCACAATAAATTGTGAGACAAGGAGAAGAGAAATTCAATTTAACAAGGAACTCGTAACTTTTGAAGGAGTGCTCAATTGTGGGACAAGGAAGAAAGAGTGAGAGGTACAGTGCACATCAATATCTTATCCCTTTCTTTCTGGGTTGTCCTTGGAGGCTTGTCCATAATTTACTTTCTCAGGGGAAATTTAGCGCAAGTGTAGCAATTTTTCCTTTCATCCTGTTGACAGACTAAGCTAACCTCACCAAAAAAAAAAAAACAAAAGGGGGATAAAAAAGTAAGAGGAAGCAAAGATCCACAGATATTATTTACACTGCAGATCATGTATTATTCTTACCTTCAGATGTTCATATTTTGATAGTAGCACTAACTGCGCGCACACGCGCTGGGGCAGCGTGATCAATGGTAGGGGTCAATAATCCCATTTCAGAAGCAGTCCTACTGCAGACTGAAATGAAACGGAGTAAAGTCTAACGTAATGAATTGTGACAGAGCCACATTTGCTGCCATCCTCCAAATATGGAGAGAAATGCATTTCTACAGGAGGAAATCCTAACAGGCAAGTCAGATCTAGTCATATAATAAACAAGGCTGTACATAAGTAATGGATGACTCTCATTTAGAATTTGCCTTCTTCAATTAACTATAATATGATCTCTCAAAGTCTGATTTTTGTTAGAGTATGAATGACTAACCTTCAGGTTTCCTTGTAAGCAAATGGCCTATCTCATTAGTTCACAGTACTAATCAAATCTTTTATTCCCTCTTTATATTTGCTGTATTGCCAGTGATATTATAGTTACTTCCATTAGTTAAATCAAGAAATGATCTATAAACAATCACAATGCATTTAGTACCATAATTGTCAATGCATATCATTATATTGGACAGGGCTGGTGATGGCTGGCAAATCTGTCTTTGATCTATGGGCACAGACCTCTGAGAAACTGCTCTTCATTCAATATAAATGTCAAAAGCAACAGTACTGCATTATAAAGGGTGATCACTGAAACAATGGAAGCCACCATCCAAAGCACAGATCAGATTCAAAGGCTAGGAATAAGATGAGCTCCATGGGTTTCAGGGTTTTCCTGTGGCAAGCTATAGATATAAGTGTAAGGACATACACTTGGTGGAGATTTGCACCTCTGTCAGAGAAACCCACAGGAATGGGAAAAACAGCAGAGCAGACATTAAGGAAATAACACTCTTGAAATGAAGCTGTACACACAGGGGTCTTTTCCTTGTCATCTCTTTGTTTCTTTCCCCTAATTTCACCAATAAAGTTCTATATTCTGTTATTGACAAGAGGAGGTGTATCATTATAGTAGTTATTTACTAATCTTAATCCAGCCTTTCTGTCCTACCTTTCCTTTTCCTCACTTTTGCTTTTGGAAAGCTAATTTCAATGTCATTAAGCTTTTGACTTATGTCAAAATGTCACTAGGATTTAAAAACTGGTAATTCCATAAAGTCTGTAAAACATACGTTCAACGCATGAAGAGCTGAGTAAGGAAATTCCCCAGAACTACCAATTAAAGAATTAACAAATAATGCAGATGGTTTTGGTAGAAATACACAAAAACAAATATTACCCTAACACTGTCCAATCTTTTAACTGAGGATCTAGAAGACAAGGTGGATTCACTATAGCTGTCATCTGTTGATGACGGACAGGAATTGAATAATGATGAGGGGCAGGTTAATCATAGAAACTGGATCCCTGTGTTATTTGGGCCACTTCAAACTCTGTGTGATAGAGATGCAAGGAAATACAAGCATAAGGAAATAATAAATACATATATAAATAAAAACAACAAATAAACGTACAGAACAATAATATAGCAATGGAAAGGAACTACCCATCTGCTAGAGATAAAAGTGCAAAATCCAGATGAGTATGTATAAGATGAGATGTAAATGTAAACAGATATGAATGGTTATAAAAATCACTTTACAGATACTCCAGTAAGAGGAATAACAAGGAAAAGGCTGGTCCACTCCTTAAGAAAGGAGTGGAACATGATGGATGATGCCAGAAAGACTAATGAATATCTTCTTTTTTCACCTCAGTCTTTATTATAAGGTCAATTGGGATCATGTAGCTATCAGAATTAATATCGCCGACAAAAGGCCAGCCTTGAGCCTCAAACAGGAAAGGTACAATATTCAGAGGATACTTAGGTGAGGTAGAAGTTTCCAAATGGGCTGAGTCTAATGAACTTCATCCAACAGTAGTAGCTAAGAATCTCAAAGACAATAGGGCTTACCTTTGAGACCTTAAAAAGGACAATGGAGAAAGTGGAAGACCATAAAAAAGGGCAAGCGTAATGAATTTAAAAAAACAAACAAACCAACAAAAACAAAACAAAAAAAGGCAAGCTAGGCCAAACACCTTGTCTTCAGTTCATGGAAGAACAATGAAACAAATAGCCAGAATATTTGTAAGTACCTGGAAAGAAATGTGAACACGTGTAACAACATCCAACATGGATTTGTCAAGAACAATCATGTCAAAGCAATCTAATTTTCTTCCCTGATGGGGTATCAGGCCTTGTAGACACAGGGAAAGCATCAATTGTCTTGAGTACTTCCGGTCCAAGGAACAGCAACTCCAAACAATGGAAATCAACTGGTGGTACTCCAAAAGAAAATGATAGACTGGAAAATATCACTGTAAGTAAGAGTTAAGGTTGTTAAAGAAAAGAAATATGGTTATATGAAAAATGGCCGCTAAAAAGAAAGAAAACAAACCCTTAAAAATAAATAAAACAACAAACAAAAAAAAAAGGGGGAAAGAAAAACAAAACAAATCCAAACAAACCAACCACAAAAGTCCTGAACTGATCTTTGTACTGCTGTTAGATAGGGCAAGACATAAAGGGCATGACTTAAAGAACAGCCAGGGAAATTGAGCCTAGATTTCAGGAAAAAACTCTCATGTAGTAAGAAGCAGTAAAGTGTAGAGCAGACAGATTGCTTATGGAAGTTCTGGAATACTCCTGGAGAAAGCTGTCAGAAATAAGGGTGATCAAGATGACCCAAAGGTCCTTCACACTGCTGTGACTGCACGAGCCCCCCTGAAACATCCCAGCAATGAGATCCTTGCACATGCTGGATGGAGAGCAGCAAATAGGATTAAATTCCTCATTTTTCCAAATATAGGATTTGTAAAGCTGCATAAAATGATGGAAATCCAGAATTTAGCTTTTTAAAAAGATGTTGAGAAATTTAAATAGATGAAGCAAGAACCCACAGAAAATACTTGAGGGCTTGATAAAATATCTTGAAGTGAGAAGCAAGTACCACAATCTCTTGCATTACCATTAACTTCTCTCTGCCCCTGCCCATACAAAGAAATGATTTCTTAATCTTGTAGGGAAAAATTAGCTTCCAGAGGAAAACAAATAAATATATAATCCAAGATTAACTCAACTCAAAAATTAGATTTATGTTTTTAACAGTGAGAGTAATCAGAGACTGGACCAAATTACCAAAGGAAGCGGTAGACACTCTGTTTCCTGATGCCTTGAAATCAAGACTGGATTCTCTCCCAAAAGACAGGCTTCAGTCATACATAGGTTAAAAGTTCACCAGAAGGCAATACAGGTTTAATTTAACAGTCTGTGATGTCCTAGAGGGCTGCCACAACTGTTCAAAGTCCAGAAATTAATTTAAAGTGAGCCTGAACTTCTTTTCCTCTGAACAGGAGTGCCTCTACACCCAGAGACTGATATTATTGCAACCTGGCACTGTCTCTGGTACACGTGGTCCTTTCATTCACTGGGGACTCTTTTTCCACAGCTCTGTGAAGTCAGAAATATCCTTTCCCCCTAGAACATTGCAAAAAGAAACAAATCCTAAATTAAAATAAAAGATAAATAAAAATCCTCTCAAACAAAAAAATATAATCCCCAATTTTATTTTGTTTAAAACAACATCAGACTAAAAAGTTCTAGAAATCTAAAGAGGCAATTTGAAGGTATGTTTCTCCTCTTCAGAACTTTTAGAGTCTACTTCTTAATGCGTTATTTTGTCTGTAAAAGTTCTGCCTGCTTTAAGAGCAAAAGGATTAATGGTTTCAGATTCCAGAGCGTTGACCTTTATTCAACATTAAAATGCTTATTTGAGCATTCTGCCATGGTACCAGTAAGCCCCTCTCTAATGAAAACTGTGAGGGAAAGAAAGTTTAGCTCCCAGATGCACACAAATAAAATTATTTTGCATTAAGAGGTTTAGAGGAGCTTTTCCACACACATACAATGTTAACATTGGTGCAAAAAGTATTAAAACCACATAGCATCCATCCTATTCCTCTGGTTACAGGCTGAATGTTAGAACAATATTAATTAAGATGATGAAGAACAGAAATGTTTAAGAGCTCCCGCTCCCAAGTTCCTGCCCTGAATGACAGTTATGACATGAAGTAATTTTAAGCAAAGTAGAACAAAAGCAAATCATACTAGTTACTTCTGAAGTAGATTACAGATTTCTGCTTTCAAATATCAAAAGCTTGATAAAAACCAAAGCAGCAGTTTGCATATCAGAATACATGGTCTGCTAAGGCAGCAAATCAAAGTAGGGAATAAGTGGGAAAGATTAATTTGGGGTAAGGGTGAAGAGTAGAAAGGGTTAAATTGGAAGACATGTGGCTGATACAGGAGAAAGAGAAAGTTAAAGGCATTGATGTGTCTGGGTGCTGCTGCAGATCTGCAGGGCATGTACTGAACCTAGACAAGGAAGTGTCTTTACAGACAGATGGAAACTGAGAAAGCCGTGATCACATTGAACTCTTACTACTTTGATATTGATTTAAATAACAACTATGCAAAAAAAATGAGGTAGGGGAACATTTTTCTCAAGGCAGATTTCCATTCTTCCCTAGTTAGGTGAGCAAGTTGCACAGCCAAATGCAATCCAGAACATTTTGTGGTAACCAACCTTACCACCTTTTGATAAGGATTTTTTCCTACCTAAAAGGTTACAGGCCAATCTTTTAAGTGTTGAAGTTTCTTGGACAAAGACAGTCATTAACTAAAAGGATTATTCAGGACCTAAAGAGCTAAAATAATTTCCCTAAAAAAAAAATAATTAAAAATCAGTAGCTTAGCTGAAAAGAGAGTATTGAGCTATCTTATTTTAAAATTTAACAATCACTTAGCTAAGAAATCCGAAACGTGTAATAACTAAAGATAGTCATGACAAATTATACATAGGACAAGTAAGAAAGAACAGAGTCAACTCTGCAGGAACTGGAAGGGACAGTAGATAGAAGAACTGTGGCTGCAGAGGGGATCAAACCATTATGCATCTGAGTGTTTCATCACTCTAATTCAAGCTTGCTGTGAAAATATTAGATTCAAAAAAAAAAACCCAACCAGTAAGTTTGTCACTGTATGGGTTTGACATAGAAGATGTGGTAGAGCACTTTAGTCAGCCTGAAGACAAGACAGACTCACAGTGGATAAAAGGAACAAACTTGGGGAATGAAGTGGGAAGAAGGCAGAAAAAAGTGTTTTGGAAGGATAAAAAAATAATGTTCTCTTATTAGATGCAGTAATTTAAAGTAACACTAAAAAAGCACAAAAGCTTTAGTTTAAAAAGTCCAATCAGCAATAGACTGCAAAAAACCCAAGTGTCTGCCAAGAGCACTGGTGACCCCAAAGAAACACATAGGCAGTTTGGCTTAGCAGTGCTCAAAACAACTCCAAGAGTAATACTGGGTAGAAAAAAGATCTTTAATAAATAAAATAGCAAATAAAAACCCCCACAATTAAACACAGAAATAAGGCCCTGAAGGCTTCTCCAGCTCTGAAACACAAGCATGTTATCTTAGCCTAGGTCCTTTTTGACTCACATAGGCTGTATAACAATGAAACACAACAAGATTTACCTGATCTCTCTGAATTTATACAGGTAAAAATGATAATACCATCACTACCTGTTGCCAGGAATTGGCTGCCAGGACAGGGACTGGTGGACACCTCCAGTGTGCCACCTTACACCATAAGGATGTACAGATTGTTGCCAGTCTATACAATAATTTACTTTTATTTCTGCCACAAATGTAGCATCTCAAATAAAACCATTATTGTATCCTGAATCAAAATATCATTTGCCATAGCTCATTGTTCATCCAATTCCAAATTTTATGCCATGTAATTAAGAAAACCAGTTTAAATTTCACCTCCAGAGCTAACAGGCAGTATGTTGGACTTGTAAAATGATAGGCAAAGTGGTAAAGCGTGTTCTTGCTTTTGCTGATTCTCAGCATAAATTTTTCCTTCCCTCTTATCAGTTGCCTGAACACCAGCATGTTACAATCAACTTCCTGCTAGTTCGTTAAGATTCTTGCTTGCTTGCCTTTCTTCTCTAAATACAGCACTCTCATGGGGCTATTGATCAGCGGCTAAAAAAAAGCCTGGATGAAACCCCTTTTTCTTTCCTTTCTTTTTTGCTATTGATATTTTTTTAAAAGGTCCTTTCATCTCCTTCTCTACCAGGAAAGCATTACTTGATGGAAATATAAGAATAATGAATCTAAAGCTGTTCAACACCAAACTACCTAGAAATGGAAAATATCCCCCTAGAATTCAGGCTCCTGCATTTCAGTGAGGCAGCACACAACATGCTCCAATTACTTTCCCAGTGACAACATTGGTAGCTCATGGAAATGATGTTCCCCTCAATGGCACTTCCACAGATTATAGGACTTTGGGAATAAAGGCAGAATTTGGCCCACTACTGTTTAGTCATAAGAAAAACATTGAAGATAGAAAGCACATCAAAATATTAAATATATTTTTCTAGTTTAAGATTTATAACCCTACAGTGCTGCTGAAATCTCTACTTCCAAGTAGTTTATGTTATTCAATTATTTAATTTCAGAACTTTTGCAAACCATTTCCCAGTTCTCTGGCCATCCCTCCAAACTCAGGAGGGCCAGTGGTAGCTGAAAACAGAGCAATGTATATTTAGCCTGCAGTGTTATATAACCTGTCTGTTAACAAATGCAAGACACAAAGTAAAGTCATGTAACCCAATTGAAACAGTTCGTTCTGGAGGTTGATTTCCCTTGGGAACTGAAACATCAAGTAAGAAACTGAACCAGTTAAATATAACCTTTTCAAAGGGCAAAAGAATTCAAAGGTAATCAAGGATTTTTTTCCTCAGAAGGGCATTTATAATTATATTCCACTTTTATTTATAACAACCCTTTTAATGTTGGTACTACAAAAGAACTCCACAGAAAACCAGCTTTGCTTTATATAACAGGATTCAATCTACATGTGGTTTTTATATGCAAAGCATCTCCTACACAAGCTATGCACTGTCAAAGGCGCATTTCCCTGAAGAAACAAGGAATCTATTTTCAAAGTGGTTCACGAGGGTTTAGCCATGTACCTTTCACCACTATTGTGGGAGACTCAGGAAGGAATCCTTAACTTTTTCTTCAAGAAAATAATGGCAAATGACTACATACAGTCCTACAGTGATCTCAGAAGCTAATGTTTAATTTCCTTTGTTATCCTAGAATACACTTAGCATTTTAATTTAATCTCCTAATTCCTGTGGAGACAGAAACTGATCTTTTTTGGCTTCCTTTCCACTGGTAAGCAGGTATGAATTAAGAAGTAGAAACGATGAGCGTGAGCTAGAACCCCATGAACTCAGAACCACATTTCAAATTGCAGCAGCAGGATGAGCAGGAGGTTTGTGTTTAATCGTTTAAGGTCCAAAGTTGTGTGCTCATGCTGTGTTAGGACACAACATGTTGTGTCAGGAAAACCACAGGGAGAATTTCAGAGTGTGACCTAGAGGTGCACCAAGTCAATGAGAAGGAAACGTACAACGAGGGGAAGGACAGATTTAGGCAGGACAAGTTCCCTCACAGAAGTCTCCTGGATGCAGTAGAAAGAAATTCAGCACACAGAGACCTGCCTCTGCATATGCTTCTGTCTTCTACACATCTAGCAGCTACTCACACCGTATCATACCACAGTCTGTTGCCCTTTGAACAACAAAAAAAACTGTGAAGGACAGAGTCTTGACACGACCATGCTCTCAAATTATGTACAGAACAAGCAGGATTTTCCCAGGGTGATATTAATTATTGATCTACCCCATTGCTGATGCTGCCCAAATACTAGTTAGCATGACTATACAAAAACTTCTGTACAAAGTCGCCCTGCTAAATTTCTTCTGTGAAGAAAAAAAGTTAATTTCCTCTCAGAATTAAATGAGAGATGCCTGTTGAAATAGCAGTAAGTATGCAGAATCTCACTGTATATACTCTGATACCTATACCTGCTCAAACTATACCTGCTCAAACTCTCAGCAAAGGAACTCTGCATACATGCAAGCACCAGACAGAGGTGACAGCACCAACTATTTTTCTCTCTCACAACAGGCACGCTGTTGATACACTGGGAAACCAGTATTAGGAGATGCTTTAGTCAAAATTCTGTGGGTTATTAATCACAGCTTTGGGGTTTCTGACAGGATGTTTTGATAAAATAAATCTATTTTAAGTGACTGTAATGAAATACTAACCCATTTTTGAAGGGCTTTTAAGATGTTTTTAAGAAGTTTCAGATCAAAGACTCAGTTAATGTAACCTCCATGCATTAAATATTTAGTACTTATTCAGTCACTTGAGCACTCAGGCATCTTGACGTTGTGAAAGGGGGAGAGGGAAATTGAGGGAAAGTCAGCTTTCCACAGTGGGATTTTTCAGTTTTTATGTTAAAATCCCAATCATGTAATTTTAATACAAAGGGGTCTATTCTTTTACAACAGTATATGCACCACCCATTAAAAGAATTCTTTATGCACCTGCATAGATGGCAGAATAAATCTTCTATAGAGTCATGTCATAGAAACTGCTGTGCTGGAATTAACATCATGATTAAACATTATTCTGTCTCTGAGCTCTCCGATGGACAAAACCAAACGCACACACTTCTCTTTCCACAACAACCAGGCATTTGCCTGGAGCACAGAATTTTAACACTGGCAGCTCGATTTAACAAGTTTTTTTTAGATATTTGGACTGTGTGACTATAAAACAGTTCTCCTTTTGAGCATCCCTGAATTCCAGCAGTTGCTCTTTAGTGTTTCACTCTTCCAGGGGACACACATGGAGGTTTTCAATACAGATCAGGGTAGAGGAAATAAACCTATTTGGTGCCTTCTTAAAGTAGTTGTCTGGGGTTAATAAATTCCAAGTAATTAGGGGCTAGATATCCATTCTGGAAATACAACACTATATAGAACTTGTGAAAGTTCACTGAGTGTAGCAGAAATGTGCAGATGACTTCAAGCAGAACGAAAACACTCCAGAGTGCATTTCTTGGCTCTCTTGCAAAGGTTTATAGACATTAAAATATTAAAAATTGCCTTTGAAGCTATTGTCATGAACTATCATTGACCCATTTTAGCATCTAGGCTGAGAATCAAGATAGGTATCATGTATTTCAATCCCGTTTAACACAAACAGGGTCACATTCAAGTTCTTTGATATGCACAGTTGCTCTAAGGTTCTTGTATTTCACAGTCATTCATAATCTACAAGGAAAAGGAATAACCTTAGCTTCAACATTATCAATATATAAAGGAAAAAAAAAAACCGAAACAAACAGCATTCCTTTCATCACAGACATTTTCCCAAAACTACAGTGAGATTACAGGTGACTGGACCCCAATTTGAAGTTCAACAAGCTAAACATGACCTCTGAAGTAACAGTAGTAATATATATTCCAATACATATTCCCAAATCTGTTAAGAATCATCATTACATGAGCCTATTTGTCTTCAAAAGCTCTATGTCATCATGGCCTTATGCACGGCACTGAAAGATAAACAGCTACTGAGAACACCTGCATCTATCTTTTGGTAACTGGATGGCCTCATCTACTTTTCTCAAAGACTCATGTCCAGTTTTATCCTGCTTTTACTCCTGGCCACAGTTCTGGAGCTCCTGCTTTCACTGCTGTATTAAATTATGTGAACCCAAGGTGCAGGAAGGTGCATGTGATTTTACAAGCAACAGGCATTTCTTTGTGTGCAGTCTTAATGTTCCTTATCTGTGGTTGCCTATGCATGCAAGCCCCTGTGAGAAACTCCCAGCTAGTAAAATAAACAAATAAATCCTTCCTCTGCTGAAGAAGAAACTATGTCAGAAGGGTTTTATCCAAAGAAATCCAGAATAGAAGAGAATCTTCACTGCATGATGCAAGTAAGGTACTCCGGTAGCCCCCCACCGATTCACCCAACAGATACTCAGAATGTATCTGCAATACTGCTGAAGCACTTCATGTCTGTCTGTCTTTTTTTTAAAGTTTTTTTTTATTATTATTTTTCCTATTGTTAAGAGTAGAGATCTGTGTTGAAATCATGTGAAAAGCTAATAAATCAAGGCAATCCCTGAAGAATTTAGTTCTGTGAAACCAGATGTCCAAAGACTTTCTAGAATCTTCAAAGTGAAAGATATTCTCCAAACTAGCAGTAAATTCAGGATAAGAGACAGATAATTTATTGATTTGTTTAATTCTGAAACTACTTCAAGAAAACATTTTGGTTATAACCTAGGAGAACCTTTGTGGTAAAGTAACAAGGCATAGAAATCAGATATCAGAACTCCTTGCACCTCTGCCTCAGACATTGTACTCTGAAGGAAGACACTCTGACGGAGGGAGAGTAATGAGACTGTGACCAACACTTCAGCATAGGTGTCATGAGAAAGGAAAGAAACAATGGAGGCAGTTTTGATAATAGTGAAAAAAAACCTTAAAAGACCTTTGCCAAATTTTGTAGAAATTGAATGCAATGCAGTATGAAATACTATGGCACCTTCAGATGCTCTATGGATATAAAAAGTACAAAAAGGAAAGAAGAGGAGAGGTTTTCCAACATTAGCAACAGTAAATATTTGAAATACTATTGATGGAAGACAGGAAAACAGAATTATCACCTAACCTACTTTTCCTTATAGAAATTCATGCTACTCCAGTAGATTCCAGTTTATCGTTAGATAACATGTTTAAACTTGTAATGACTATCACCTTCTGAAATCAGGACACAGCCACATGTAATGCTTTCACATGAGAAAGAAGGAGATTGACATGAAACAATTTTCTTCTAGGGAAAAAGAAATATACACTGGACATCTGAGAAGAAGAAATTTTACCTATATATTATCTAAACACCTGGAGAATGGTTCCAGGCTTTTGGTGTTCAGGATCATTCGAGTAAACAACAATCAGCTTACCTGACTGAGATGGTGAAGGTGTCTCCCAGGGAGATTTAACTCTGCCTGCCCCTGAACAAAAGCTGCAAAATTTCATATACGTTGGTTGCACACAGGGGTGCAGCTGGGTATTCCCAGCATACAGAAGACTGTAGGAAGTTGCTGTAAGAAATTCTATCCGTGATCACTTTTGAAACACATCTGTCACCAGTGGTGAGTTAAGTGTGGCCAGGGAGATCTGATGATGTGTGATTGGTTCCAGTGGTTTGCTATCATCCCACATTACTTTTATGCAGTAGACTGTGATCATTGCCTTATAAACATTATGGAGCATTTTTGAATCAAAGAAAGAAAATGTTCAAAGTCCAGTATTTCTAGAAAATTTCTGTGTAATAACAATACCCAGGAAAGCCTGATGTTCTGAACTGTCTGTGCACATGGGCTCCCTGATGTTTTCCAATATCTTATACCGTCTGTGCTGCTGTCAGAGTAGGGGCTATCCTACATCCTAGCACATGGAGCAAGTTTCAAATGGCATTCATCAGCTTCTGGAAATAATCAGGGAAGGTATCTTTTCTGAGCTAGTAGATATATATTAATCACCACCAGTCCAGTATTTCTGTAAATCACTTGTGATTCAGCACTGTTACAGGTAAAGTTAATAATTTGTGATAGTATGAAAGAAAAAAAGAGCTTACTGCATTTAAAAAAATATATAGACATAAAAAATGGTCACTCCTCTAGGTTTTACAGGAAAAGGGCTTATGGAGCAACTACTCTGTGGTCACCAGCTGCAAGAGAGAACTTTCTTTTAGAATACGTTTTCAGATGGAACATGTCAGGAAATTAATGCCATTATATGAAAGCACAGGAAACTAAGGTGGAAATAATTTTCAGAATTCAGTTTGTTCCCCAAGTGTTAAAAAATGAAAACAGGTGCACTTCTTATTAGGGAAGAAAAGACACAGGAGATCTGGAGAAGATTTTGCCATGCAGTTCTCATTCACTTGTACCAAATGTGTGCTTGGCTGATGCTGGAGATTTTGCAGATGGTTGGTAGATATTCAGGAACCACCAATCTACTTTCCTGGTGGTTCCTCCTGATGGTGGTGGTAGATAACGTGGGAGGTGGTTGTGATGCAAGAGCTTTACAATCCATTCTTTTTCCTTTTATTCTGATTTAACTGTCCAATGAGCAGAGAGTACCTTACTTTATAATACCCATACATAAATTGATTGTAGTTCTGAAGGAAGTCCAGCTTTCTAAGAGCTTGTATTTACCTGACATTTCTCTGGGAAGATGAAAAACCTGAGATTTCGGAGACCACAGCTATTGTGCTTCATTATTGTCATAGCAACAAATGATCCTGAAGCACTGTATGCAACAGCTATAGCCATTTGTAGTATAGCTCTAGCTAACAACTTGTTTTTTGTTAATGGCCAGCATAAACTAGTCTCTGTACTCTTTGCAATTTAATTGATGAACCGCAAAACAAATGGTTATAGTTAATAAAATTATATTTTGCCATCTGTGTCCAGTAATGAGAAAATCTGAATTATAGGAATGAAAAAGAATGAAGTTTTCTGCCAAGCAGATCAATGCATCCCACCTCTTTGTCAGCATTAAATTAGATGTTATCTCTTGCTCTGTATTTCTCATTGGTTGCCATGACTAATGGGAATTTCAGCCAAGATGGACATATAAGAATTCTGTTTGACCATGAGTAATATAATATTTTTTCTTTGGCTTTCTATGAGCCTGTGTAGTATGAGTCTACAATGATATTTGGTCTGAGTATATCCAAGTCTCACTTACTGGAGGACAATTTTGTTCAGCTCTGCAGTGTTATTTGCTGTTACAAAATCTTATCTATTTTTATAAAAGAAATCTAGAGGATATGTGCAGTTTTATTCCTCAAGCTCTGAAGGATTTCAAAATCAGCTGGAGCTGAAGGTAAATCTAGTGCTGCCACAGTATCCTGTAAGGATGATTACAACAGCAGAAAAGTACAACTTTGAAACACATATTCTTTTTTCCTGAGTTCACATTCTGAGCAGTTTGCCCTCTTGAGAATGAGGGTATATACTGTCTGGATTCTTCATAAAGATAAAGATGCTTCCACTATATTAAAAAAAGAGGGAAATAAAATAAGCTTTTATAAGTTTCCTGGAACCCTACAACATCATTAATTCTGTAAGAGGTGGTCCTCACGCAGAGTTACCAAAGTACATTACAATGATGACTTGCTTGTCTAGAGCATACTAAGGACCTAGATCATTTTCTTAAGCTTTGGAGAGGGAGGCTTTCCATGGGGATGGAGATTATGCATTTCCACTAAATGTAGACAAAGAACATGCAACACCTTTGAGCACTTTCATGGGAGTAGTAATGCTACTGTTGTTCTACTCAGCACTTTACAGACTTTGAAATATTCCTTGTTTGGATCTATGGGCAGGTATAACACAAACCCTGCTGGGCCTCGTTGTGTTGTCAAAATATCTCCTGTTTCTCCAACACCGTACCATCAACCTCTGGTTTAGTCTTCACCTGCTGATCTATAAAGATCAGTCATCTCTGACATTTCTAAACATTTTCTATCAGATGTAGCACCTTACTGGCCATTTTTCATTCTCAGGAGGTAAATAAGAAAAACAGACTTGAGGTCTTGAATCATATGAACTGTGCAAAATAGCAGACTCCATTTCTAATTATTTTCTTGAACACTGTGGACCACACTTTGAAGAGCTCAGCAGCCACAAATAGAGCCTGGTTTCCAAAACATTAAACATCCTTTTAATGTGTAACTACCAGCAGTTTTGTGCATCAGGACTTCTGAAAGAAGAAATTTTCAGTTCATCAAACAAATCAACAACTCCAGTGCACCATCCATGGTGGTGACAGCGATTTCTCCATCCTGACGTAACCCTCCACATCACCCAACTCTCTTCAACACAGCTCACCTCAGGGCATGGATACTAAAAAGTTTACCACAGAATACTTTCAAATGATCCAGGTTTCTGCAATAGTCTCCTTCCCCACCCTGCAGTCAGAAGAAGGTCATGAACCTTAACACAGTGACATTTATGCAATATTTTGAAGGCTGACAGAGCAAAAGTTCTAACAGGAGCTGGGTTTCTTTAACGATAGGCATAAGATTTTCTCTCAGTGTATGCTGCAGAACAGTGCAGCATTCATCAATACAAAGAACACTAGTTAATATTTTAATTCTAAGCAACCGAGATTTAAAAAATACCCCACAACCTTTAACAATGTGCAGTTGCTACTAATGAACTAAGAAGCTGATTAAAAATATCATGATGGATATTAATGCATTGCTCTAATCCACCTTAATGCAGAAAATCTAACTGGAAAAGAAATATATGTATTATAAAATCTGGAAATCTTTAGCTTTTGAGAAAGTAACAGTCCTCTTAAAATTTAGCTGATTAAGTGCAAAATTGGATGCAATTAATGGGAAATTAAAACCAAATGGGAGAAAAGTGACTTAAAACCCTGATTTTTCCTTTGTGCATCACTGTGAAAATTCCTGAAATGGATGGTATCCCTCCTCTGTCTTCTTCCATGTTACACAATTATTAGAATATCAGATAAAGTAGTTCATAAAACCAAACATTTCCTGTAGAAAGGTATACCCACAATTCTAGGAAATTCTGAGTGAAAACTTCTGACTGTGGGCCTAGGGCTGACTTTTTTTTTTTCATTGAAAATGTCACATAACTGAGACCTTTTCAATCTGTGTTCATTTTCTCAGATTGTTCTCTGCTGCCACAGTATGGTGCTCATCTGCTGTTTGAAAACATGAAAAAGAGGATCTTTATCAGAGCCTGCGGTTCTTTTCATGTACCAATATGATTGGCTGCCATGGAAGATCTCTTCCAAAGAGTATTAGAAAGGCTTTAAGATCTATCTTGTATTTCCTAAGAAGTAAAAAAAAAACCCAGTTTTCAATTAAGTACTTACTGCTTTCCATTAACAAGCTCCTGACTCCTTGTCTTATTTGGATGTTATTTTATCTTCAATACAAAGATAAATATTACTTTCCATATTGGTGGATAATAGCAGCACTCTAAGAGGAGCTAGCATTGTCTAGAAGTACACTTTTTTTGTTGTTTGAATACGTTTGAATGTAACATGATGTCTTCAAACAAGGCTGGTACTAGCCTCCCTTACATGTAAGCTTGGTGTCCTTCTTCACTGCACTAGTCTTTGATTCTAAAACACAGTCCTAAAAATGCAGCAACGTAAGGGCAATCAAAACCACCCTGCAATCAAGAACAGATCACAGGCTACATACAATATTTCCCAGCTCTGCTTTCTGTAATTGTATTATGTTGTCGGGAACCTGAATTCTTCTTTTCAAGTCCATATATTCAAACACTTGGGGTCACCAGTAAGGATGCACTTAGCCAGCTCAGCCACCTGAACTACACCTCCTTGACCTATATTATCTCAACCTGCATCAAAATCTTTTCTTATTTCTTTGTTTTCTCATTCCTATACGAGAGAAAGATAGATCCCAGATTACCTTCTGACATACAAACTGAAGTCTTTTTAGAGCCAGCTTTCAAGGCTTAAGGACGACAAAGATAAAGCTTTACTGAACATGTGCATGGTGAGGACAAAGGACTCCAGATCTCTTATGCAGAAGGCCTCAAGTGCACACCTTATTCACACACTACTAAGAGGACCGCTGAGCAACAATGGGATTCACTTTACACACAGACATCCACCTCATTTACAGATAACTGCAAAAAGGGTTGCAGAATACATTACCTGGGCCAGGCTCTCCAACTAATGTGGACAAGAATTGAAAGAGCCAAAAATGAGGTGACAGATAAAGAAATGCTTCTTTAAATCAAATTTGAGACTCTTTTTTTTGTTATTTCTGGAGTTATTTCAGGTTTATGTATTGGGTACATACCATTACAACAGGGAAGATTACTCTGATGAGAGGTAGAAACCTCAAACCCTGACTGAATGTGATAAAAAAAAAACAAAACTGTTTATTTTTGAAAGTTTTGTTACATTACATTTAAAGTGGGAGTAAATGGTTTTTAGTCTTAGAGGCAAGTCTTAAAAATCTTGTCCAGTGGGAGTTTTATAATGCAGGAAAGTTATCTGAAACCATATCTACCACATTGTGAACTTGGTTTATTCTTACACTACAAGAAGTGAATGAAGCCACTGGCGAAATCCATTGGCTACAAATGACTGGAAAGTAAATTCTTTCCATATCCTAAAACCAGATCTCTAATTTAGCTCTCAGCTTCGGTGGTGTTAGTGTACTGTAGGTAAAGGTGAAATGTTAGACAAGCAAGCCCCTGGGAGCTTATTAAAATAAAGTTTTTAAAAGAACAGAAGTGTAAGTCAACCACTAGCCAGATCCATTCACATTCAGTTAAGACGAAAACATCATTACTCCTCTTTACATTTTAAGTAGGTTTGGCTGGAAGCACTAAGAATCTGGGTTTAAAGTCTAGGATTTTTTTCTTTTAATCGTTTGGTGTTGGGGTTTTTTTTCCTGTAGTCATGTTGTTACAGTGCTAGCACAAGATAATGGCAAAACATTAGGGTACCAAGCCTTGATCTTGCAAGGTGTTGATTGTTCTGACCTTGGAGCTTAAAGGCATTTTTACACACATTTAACCTGATGCCATGAACTGTGCCAGTGACTTCATCAGGACTATTTAACATGCTTAAGTTTAAATCTATGCTTAAGTGTTTTGCTGGATCAGAGCCACAATTCTCGGTTTACACAAATTATGTAAACAAGATTTTGCCTAAGGTAGAGATTTTAATACATTATATTTACATTATATAGCTAGTATAAAGCTAAATCAATAAATAGTTCTCTCTTTGGTTAAATTAAAAGGCATAAATCCAAATCCTTTGGACTGAGCAGACTTTTAAATTGTTAGATAAACCTTCAACCCCAAGGTCTCAGCCCTACTGGTAACGTGGGACAGGCTAACCATCTCCTGGCTCTACAGTCAACAAATACAGATTAAAACACAGCTCCAGCCCCACAGATGCAATACACCATCACCACTCAGGAGATGTAAATAGAAACCAACTCAAACATAGTCAAAATCCCAGCAGAGTCAACGCAGCGAAGCGCTACGGGGCAAATGTAGCTAATAGCTCCACATAGCACGATTTCCCCTACATGCAAGTGCATCCAGCATCCTATCAACATGGTAATTATTGCTTAATGCTCTGCTACAAAAGAGGGAGAACAAACTTCTGGAAATGGAAGTGAAAGAAGAACGTATTCCAGAGTTTTCATAGGTTTCTGAGGGTTATATGCATCTTCAAAATATCTTCACGTCCTTCAGGGCAACTAGGTTCATTTTAAAAGCAATAAAAACCTTCACACTGGTCCATAGGTAGGACCTCAGACTTGTTTTTTTTGGTGGAATGATATTCATTTGTACTATGTTATCTTCCAAGAACCAAGTAAAAATGGAGTTCTAGTGAGCAAGCCACTAACCATGGAAAGTAAAAGAGGGGCTCCCTGTCCCCAACAGCTTTGGGTGAAGTAACTACAGGCAGTGCCCTGATCTGGGGGTTGAACCAACGGTGTGGACAAAACCAGCTTGTTTTGGGATTACAGCTATCATACCGAGCTGTGTGGCACTCAACCAAGCTGTAGAAGGTGCTGAGGACAGGAATGGGATGGAGCAAATAGGGAGTACAAAAGATGTCCGACAGGGAAGACAGGTCATAGACCAGGGTGCGAAGTTGCATGAAACGGCACTGAGATGGGGAGTGCACAGAAGAGAACATGACAACTTTGGGCAGTCCTGGTATTTAAAAGATCTAACAGCTATTGTGGATTTTCCCTTCACAACTCAAAAAGACAGGGCAAATGGATGGGAAAGAACAAGGCACAACAAATAAAGTAAAAGCAGCAAACAAATGCCACAACTTCTTTCTTGTAGTTAGCTTAAGAAAGTAAAAAACTAAATGGAAAGAAAAAGGGAGGTTAGATTTAAGGAAAAGAAAGGGCAAGCCATATGAAGGACAAGTGTGGAGTAAAGGTGAGATTAAGAGGCTGACATGGAAACAGGAAGAGCCATGAAGCAAAAGGCCAACCTGAACAGCTACAGAAAATCCAATGAAAACTTCAGAAAGGTCACTGACTTTCCAAAGGTTTCCTATGTGGCGATAGGATGAAAAGGTGCAACCTGGGACCTATGCATGAAAACAGTTTGTATAGACTAACACCACCATACATAATTCATTTCCTGCCATTCCTTTCAGGAGGTTTTCTTCTTATAAAATGGATCATGCTTTTTTTTTTTCTGTAGGTGATTTCTTAACTCAATGGATACTTTATGCTCAATGCTGCCTTTTTTTTTTGTACTGTTCCAAGCATTTTTTTCTAAGAGTTTTTAACGGACAAGGCAAGTTATAAAATGTGAAGTGCAAAATTAACTTCAGATTCGAGGTCTTTTAACTACTTAAAAAAAAACAACTTAAGGTTTTTAACTCATAGTTAAACAACAATTTATGCAAATTCTTCTAGAATGTCTTTTTTTTTTTCTTAATAGGAAAAAGTGCTGTTTCTGGAACTTAATAACCAGCTTACATATTTAAGCTTGCACAATATTAACTAAAAATTATGATTGTATTGAGTTCATTTTTTTTCCTAAAGCTATATATTTGTGCTAACTTAAACCAAAGTATTTCTTGTTTTCCCTATGAACAGTTGTGTACATCCTATAGACATATGGCAGCTTTCAATGGTCACATAGTTCCACCTATCCTTCCTTGTCAGCTAAGAAAATAGCTGTAGGAACATTTAAAACCTCACATAAGGTGCTGAGATGATGACAACCCTATTAGGAATGTTACTTGAACAGCAGCACTCTATGAGCAAACAGATCCACCCCTGAATAAAGAGAATGTGCCCTCAACATCCATACCTTGGTGCACTCTAGAAAATGCGAAGCTGGGTTTACTTTTTTTAAGCATCATTTCTGTGGCCTTTTTCAGACCAAGTAAATTGCCACAAATTGCAGTTAGATAACATTTCAACCTAGCTGCTGTCAGATCCATTGGAAAGGACAGTATCTGATACCAATATGATTTCAAAGGTACGATACATCACACTGAAACCTGTAACTTCTATTTTTTTTCCAAGATAGAAAGTATACTTTTCTTTTACAGAACTGTTATTACATAACCTAACACTGAATGAAGAAATGGGAAATTTAACCTTAGAAAAATTGTCAATTTTCTTTGCTTCATGCTTTAAAACAGTTCTAAGTGAGCAGTTAAAAATGGATCAGTAGATATCAGTAGAACTGATCAACTATTTTTACCGGGGTACCCAGACATTGAGATGGCAAATAAGAGATATTTGATCAATGACCCAGCAGTGTGACATCTGGTGGGCAGTTTCACAATCTCAGGACCTCATTCTGATCTCTCTGATACCAGCATACATCAGAAGTAACTTAAGTATATTAAAAGCACACCCCAAAGTGGTGTGGAGGCAGAATGAAGCACCTTGTGTTCCAATCTGTTTCACTCAGAATCTCATGTCTGACTTTAGAGATTGGCTCACTTACAGAGCTCTACATTAGACATATTGCCTCCTTGTTTTTAAATATGTATGTTTAATATTTAATTTAACAGAATTCCATATTCCAGTCTCTGTGTACTGTGGAAATCCCTTTGAGGCTTGTGGTTGGTATGCGCAGTTGCAGTTCTCCTGAAGTGTAATTGGGAAGTGCCATTGCCTAATGGGGTGAAAGGAAGAACCTGTCTTAGATTAATCTTGGTTCTCTTTTGAGTTAGTAACAAAAACACTGCTGAGACAGTGGTGATCTGTAAAGTGGGCTGTAGAAGTTGAGCCAGGCTTACCAAAACTCGTTTAATTTATATGATCTGTTGAGACAAAGCATCAAAAGTCTGCAGTTACCTAGGGCCAACAATGGCAGAGAGAAAATGGCAGTTCAAATGATACCTGGGTGACCATCAGAGCTAGCTTGCAGGAGAGACTATTTTCAAGATCATTTGGCACGTGTAGAATGTGGGATAGCTCTCTGAAGTAAAGAATATGAACATTAAAAGGTCAGAAATAGAACAGCTAAGTTACCCATTCGCACTGGCAATGGGAATCTTTGCCATTTGGCTCTGAACCACTTTGCCATCCTGCATCCTAATGACAATTACATGTCCCATACTGATATTTCACTTTCAATTTCCATAGAATTAGTGAAAGCATTTAAGGAGTTAATGGAGGCATAGTACTTTCTTTAGAGAAAATATGAAATTAGATTAGAAATTAGATTGCCTTGAAAACATTACATGCAGCAAAATGTGCACTCAAAGCCTGCAGGAGTAATCAGCTAAGCCTGGTTTCTTGTGACTTGCATTTTACTGTTCCACAGCAAAGTAAAATAAAAAACCCCACAACAATCTGTGGTAAGATTCCATTGTCTCCACGAGGCACAGTTCAAAACTTCATCATCTGGGAGAACCAAAATTGCTCCCAACTTTTCTCCATCCTCACACCCACAGACTGCTGTAGGGAGCTCTAAAATTCCCCTGCAATGAACCAGAGGGTATCAGTGGCTGCATCACAGCTCAACAGATACGCTGCAGCCTTCGCCTAACATGCTACCCTGCCTCAGCCCTGTGCCCAGCATACAGACTTCAGAGTTTGTCCTCAGATGGCATTTTGAAGTTACCTTTCACCATGTGCTACCAGGGGTATCGTCCCTTGGCCAGGAATAGTGCTTTTAAGGGCCTCTTTATGCCAATCTGATTCCTCTTATCTTACATAAGGGGCCAGAGCAGGGACAGAGCTTGCTTTCTTAGCTCTAAATCTATCCTATATGGCACGCAATTCTCTAAAGTACAGCCAGCTTCTGCTTTGATGAAGCACTGTGCAGTGAAGACTGAAGGATCCTGTTTTTCACCATTTAAAGATGTATGATAGCAACAAAGCTCTATGTTAAAATATTTAACTCGCAGAGAACTTATGGAAATTGTCTATTCAAGCTCAGCAAAGACATTAAATTACCAAGCTGTTCTAGGACAGTTGTGTGTGGAGAAAAGCCAGCAATGCTCCGAGACTGTAACATTACTTACAAAGACTACAGCATGAGCCTGATTCAGAAGCTTTTTATACAGATCAGCGTGGTGAGCTGCAAAATGTTACCATATCAATTTCTGCAAAACATACTGTGTGTGTACATATAGATATAAAAATCAGGACTTCTACACGGCACATTTCCTGCCACATTTTGAATGGCATCTGTTTGTTTAGTTTGCTGAAATATGATAAATAATATTGAGCAACTACTGGTAACACAACGTTAACAAGATTTAAGAGCATAGTTCTGTCTGTCAAAATGCAGATAAAAGACAAATCCTTCTATCTCAGTGTTTTAATCAGTCAGATCAGGGGTTTGATGAATATGCAAATGTGTCTGTTTAGACACTATTTTCAGAGTGAAAGGAAACAAATTCAGTTTCATTATAGAATTAATGGCAGCTCTGTCCTCTAAGATTAATAATTAAAGCCCTACACACATTAAGATGATAGTGCTCTTTCCTCCCACCCTCTGAAGATTTTATGTTTCTAGTTTTTTTAATACCCCTTTCCCTTATAATTGTTTGTCCCTCTAATTGAAATGATTAATAATTGATGCTGGTCCAGGGATATGCAGTAGTCATCTTCAGAACAAGAACTGCACTTAACTGACAAAAGGGTTAAAAAAGGCTCGCTTTTATTAATACTGGGTTTATTCTTCTCCATAAGTTAATTTTTTCCTCCAAATTTTATGCCACCATAGGGATCTCAGTGGCCTGCTCTAATGCTGCAAGCCTTTTATTTATTCCAGTGCAGGTTATACAGATGATTTCATTCTGATTTTCACAATATATGCTGGGACTCTTTTTAAAGCCCCAGCTGCTGGAATCAGCAACCTCCACATGAATTGCAGTTTTCTTTTTCTGACATACACACGACAAGTTTTGACCAAATCAGATCTCAGAGAGCAGATTAAGAATGGGGGATGGGTGCACTAAAAAGTCCAGGAATGCAAAAGTTAAAACAAAACAACAACAAATACAAAACAACACAAAAAAACCACCCCGACAAACCAACAAGATTCCAGCTATTATTATTTCTGACCCTGCAGGTTTCTGAGTTGATATGGGAGTGGCTGAGTCGTGCTTTCCAAATTCTCAGGACAGTCAACATTTCAGAGCAAGGTTATAGCAAAGTGAGCAGAAGTTCAGCCTTACCATTAACCCTCCTTCCTGCACCAGAACTATCACATTTCATTTTCATGTGGTCATTAGGATCTATACTAAGACCACTAAACCCCTTTTAATTTCAGATCACCAAAGGAGGCATATTAAGAGGAAATAAAATAGGTAGTTTGTGTAGTTTTGCATTATTTTACCAAGAAAAGCTATATTCCCTTTCCAAAGACACATATTTTCTTCCCAACAGAAAAGCTCTTCCAGCAAAACAAATGGACAGCCATTTCTTCAATAAATCACATTTCTTCAATAAAGCTGTTTCAGTTTCATCTTTTAACATCTTCAGAGGTGAACGGATCCTACCTGGGAATCTAACATTGCCTTGCATATCACAAAGGAAATATCTTCTGTGAATTAAATTAGCATTTGTCTGTACTTCACCGAGCAGGTACACTACCTCGTGTGCCCTTGATAGCAATAAAACAAATACGTGTGTGTGTGGACGTTAGCAGGGCTGATGAATTATACTCCATAAGCATTTAAGAGTAGACATTCATAATGAAGCCGCTGGTTGGCAAGTATGCCTGTTACTTACCACACTGAGTCCGAGCAGTTCTCTGCAGAAGTAGTCCATGTTCCTCCTCTGCAGGTTGTCGAGATAGTGCTGAAGTCGAGTGTAGGTGTAGGGGTAGCAGTAAGCAAACTGGTAAGTGTCCTCCTCTCGGTCAAAGCAAAAAGCAAATGACATGACATAGTTCTTCCTGTGCTCTGGGCACCGATAGTAATAGACGTTTTTAGAGGGTATTCTTTGCCTAGAAAACAAAACCAGACATATTGACATAAGAAATGTAGGCCAAAAGGTTATATGAGATTAGAATTTCCTCTAGAGTAAGTGAAGTGGAACAGCTTGAGGAGCTGGTATGCAGAACCCTGCGCTTCGGAGCGCCCAAGCAGACCCCAAGGTTAGGGGCCCGCGCAAGGCGCAGCCACCACCACAGCTGTCACCAGCTGCCCAAACTGGCAGAGTCACCACAGCATGGGAGGGCATCACCCAACCAGGAACCCACTGCCATGAAGCAGGAAGGATGCAGAGGCCGTTAAGCTCTCCCTTCGCCTTCACTCTGGAGCTTCTGCAACCTCTTGCCACCACATAGGCTTCAGCCAAACCTCTGGCTGGAGAGTGGCTACATCTTTCCATGCAGGGGTGATTCACCCACAAGGAGCTAGATGAGGTATGATTCATGAAGGAATGTCAGTATAAGGTGACCTTGACAGAACTCCTACTAAAATTCAGGACATGCTTATATTTTTATTAACCTTAATCAGGGGCTGTATCAACACTTAGGTGATGAATGAAGGAACAGATACATTCTTAAGGTGGAAATAAAAAATATCCCAAACCCCAAAGAATAAACTTCAGGTATGGAGAACAGCCTGGTCCTAAATTAGAAAGCAAAGGAGAAAAGGGTGTTTGGTCCTGTTCCAAATGCTACCCTCCTCAAGAGTTCTGGCCTATATGACAAGACAAAAATGAATCTGCATGACGGTAAATAATTATAAGAGACATTTCTGTCATTGTTATCAAGCTGGTATCTGTTTCAGGAATAACAAATGTCTGCCTGCCATCTCTCACCCAACTTCAATCATTCTGTTATTTCCCAACAGAAATAAGTAATATTTCAGAGGTAGGTCAAAAACTTGTTCTATGAACTGAAGATGTTCAATATTTCTATTTGTACCCATTCTTCATTTCACAGATGGATTTTCAAGTTTTATTTACACAGGAGATTCTCTAGTCATGCCATGCACTTGTAATTTGATGTAACTAACTTACCAGTCATGTTTGGCAACAAAGCACTATGGTCCTGCAGACTATAACTGATTCAATTACACAACATTATAAACAGGTCTCATCTAATGATTGGAGCAGATCTCAGCTGAACTAGGATCATGGTGAGGGAAAACATAATAAGATTTACAGACATAGCAGTAGTAATGTGCCTCTTTGTAATAGTTCCGAGAAGCCGATCTACTGCAGAGCATCAGTTTTGGCCTTTCATTGCTAACATGAAATAGAGGACAAAACCCTCTCATTATGCAGGAGTACGTGTTTGCCAATTAGCAGCAGTTAAGGAGTCTGATCAGCAAGACTCGGGATCTACAAAGAGAAACAGAAAGGAATTGAGATGTTCTTGACAAAGTACAATAAAGAGCCAGCGATGCAGTTAATTAGACTTGAGATAAGAATTTATTTGCCCCTTTTATTGCCCTGGTTCTTGAATATTCAGGGCTTCCAGAATTTACTTCAGCATTTTTGGTTAAATAAACCAGTTGCTTATCATGCTGATCTGAAAATTATTTTTAAGCCACAAATATAAAGGACAGAAAAACAATTATTTTAATTTAAAAAAAAATTATTAGCAGGGGAAAAATGTCACCAGCCTTCTGCACACGGTACCCGAACCTAATAGGTTTCTCCAGTATCTTAACATATTTCCATCGTTCGCCCTTACTCTGGAGTGCTATAGGACATCCCTCATTTGATCTCAAATCAAGCAGATGATATGGCAGTGGGTAAATGCATTCTAGTTCCCAGTTCTCAAACCGTAATGCAAGTTTAAACAGTATGTTGCTGAGTTGTTGAACTTTATTTGTTTCCAAATTAGCACGGGGGAAATAATAAAGGACAAGCTTCACTCTATGCTATAAAAATTTCATGTAAAATGAGACCAATAGGAGGAAATTCAGGATTTTTGAAAGGCTAACGCTAATTGAAATTCATCTGTCGATACTTAATGTTTAAATGACACATAGTTCTCCTTGGTTCAATAACTTTCTACTTTGAAGCAAGTTGAAGACAACTTTGCTAATGTATTAAAGGCACTTTTGATATTTCATTCCCTTTCCCCTTCATTATAGAAGCTAAGCATCTGTTTTATTATCCACTTTGACACATCACTTTATGGCTGCATTTGGCTATTATGGCTAATCTTGATGTCTAGGACATCTGGTATTGACATTTCACTATCTGGTGTCTGACACAACAGCAGAAACCATCCTCAGTTCCTAGGTTTAAATTCACTCTCCCAGGGCAGAAAGTGCCCAAACTCTTGATTCAGACTGTATCTTCCAAAAATAATTATAATAGTACTCCTGTCACTGCTAATCTATTTTTATCTCTCCTAGCACTTTGTCACTGCTAATCTATTTGTGAGTCATATAGAGAAAGAGAGTTAGTGTTTAGATACCAACAACACATCTTTACACACAGGAGCCTAATCAGATTGAGATCTTATCAGGGAATTAAAGGGGGAGGAAAAAAAAAGAGGAAAAAAAAGGAAAGAAAAAGAAAGAAAAGAGACACAGTGCTTGATATCACCAACTGAGTTTTTGATAACGAAAAGACATTGCTCAGTTCTTGAATTAACCTTTGTGTCCTAGACACACTATTGTTTACTCTTTCCCTTTTTTGTTCTATGCCTTCTGGAAAAGGACACCCACACACTGTGGCAGCAGCTGCTCCTATTAATTTAAAGCTATTACAAAAATTAAAATTAAACCCAATTACTTTGGCTGGTTTATAGCAGGGGAACGGCTTAGTCTGATTGTTCCCTCTGGTTATGGACAAAAACAATATTCCTACCTACAGGCAGCTGCCAGTGGAATACTAATGCATCTAGGGCCTGGCAGGAACAGATTCAGAATGCAGAGTCTAACTGCATTTCTTACTAGAGAAAAAAATATCTTATCACGCATCGGCAGAAATGCACCAACTTCTTCCACCGTAAGTCACAATGAAGCCGGTGTGGAGTTAGAGGGAGCAAAGCAAAATGCTGGTGGAAAGCTTAACGCTCAGATTTGTCATTCTGCATTTCCAGGCAGCACACTCAGAAACCACCCTGCTAATTGATACCCAACCGCCCGGATTTCGGTGCTCGGGAACGGGTCTTTAAAGGAGAACCACCCCAATTCGGAGCCACAGAGCGGGAGATGCAAGCACCTGATTTCCATCCTGGTTAGAAAAATGTATTTACAGAAAGGAAGCTTGGTATTTTGCATCATTTTGAAAGATATTCAGACTGTCTAAGCTTAAAGATAAATGCAAAACTATTTCTGTCAAAGGAAGAAGGAAGCACAGAAGTGAAGATTTTATCTCTGTTTTGACTCTTGTAGTCTAGTGCCAGTCAAAGGCTTGAGCCAGTGGGTTTGAGTGTCCTCTATCTGACAAGGTAGCACTCCCGACCCAGCAGATTTGTTACTCCAAGTGTGAATGTACATGTGCTTGTCTGTTCCTATATGCTTGCTACATTGCAATCTGGAGTCAGGACATTTATTCTGATTTGGTAGCGTGCAATAAAATCAAGTTTGTCAGTTTACCAAAAAAAAAATAAATTCAAGTCCTCATTCAGCCTTAAAAACCTGGCAAATTCAGAGGCCCTAGGATTTTATTCTTTTCTGCTACAAAAGGCAGTAAGGGATATAACTGAGCTTTTAAAATTTTATCCTAACTATGCTTCAGTTTTGAACATAATTTTAATCTCAAATTGTAATCTTAAAGGCAAACTGTTCTGCTCTGCCTTTTTTTTTTTTTTTTACTTTTCCCCCCATCTTATTTCCTTTTGAAAATTGGAAATTAATCAAGAACAACTTTGGGGAACAAACACTGGGGTGCAGTGGGGGTGCTGCTATGTGGCATCTGTTCTTTAAGTTTTCAATACGTAAGAGCACTCATCCAGTCCTTTTGTGCTACCACAACGTAAATAATTAGAAAATAACAGTCTTTGGAGTGCTTCCTCCCCTTTATTGCAAGACCAAAGCAGGGAACTCTTGCCCAGCCAAACTCCCAATGACTTTAATGAGCAGCCTAAACAGTCTTTGGACTGCTTTTAATATGGCACTCATGAGGTAATTATTCAGTTCCTTGCCTCTACAGGATTAGGTTAGACACATCACAGTCAGTAGACTTCAAAGTAAAATGATGATCTTTGGAGGAAAAACAAAAAGCTGCAGGTGCTGTAAAAGATCAATGGCCAAAAGAAAAATTAAGTGATCTGACTTGTAGAGAAATGCTCAAGTGAATCTGATTGCGATGTAGTGTTAGCTGTGGTGACACACTGTGGTGATCATTTTCAATTGCCATCAATTTGCAGATGTAGGGATACAACTGAACAATTTTACAAATTTCCAAGCTTCTCTATCTAATTCCAAGGGGTAGACCCGAGTCACAACCTCAGAGAAAATTCAGCCTACATTTTAAAAACATTTGAAGCACACAACCTGATTCCAATTCAACTCTGGAAAATAATCGTCAGGCGTTTACTGGCACTGGCCAAAATACTACATCTAGCTACTCCTTCCAAGTGTTCCAATTTTATTCTTAAAGCTAGATGTGCCTATTTCTTAACTGCAAGAAATCCAACAAACTCTGGAGAAAATACAAGGAATGTTAATCATGCACTTCTGGGAGGCAGCCCTTTCAAACTCAAGGTTTTACTGACTTGTTTCTCTCTTAGTCTAACTCAGTTTTCTTCTTGCTTATTCTTGTTGACAAGTGGAGCTGACCATCTTCAAAATTCCTAGCTTACTTGTGACAAAAGAAGTTTGTAGGGTTTTTTCTTGCACATAATTTTATATTTGATTCACAGAGCATGGAGTGACAGTGAATATGTCAGATGGTGTTAAATATTTTCTGCAGATAACTCAATGGGTTTTGGCACAGCTAACTCAGTTTCAGACCCTGCAAAACAAGTCCTGCTTTTACTCTTGCTAATATACATTAGGATATTCTGCAAATATTTGGATCATTTTTAGCAGTCTACTCTGTACCTCAAGGTTTTCCATCTCTACAAATACCTTGTTGCAAGTATAAAAAACCAAAACATTCTGTAATTCAATGGCATTCATAAAAATCAGGATATCTACATAATAAGTATATAACTTACAAGGGGTAATGTTAATGGGAATAATTAAGTAATCTCTATAAAGATTTCTAGGGAATTCAAAGAAATAGTGACCTGTACAAAGGTTGCCTGTAAATTCTCTGCATTCTTTACATCTTCAAGGGGAAAACAGTGAAGCTTTACTTTTTTTTTCCTCTAAAACATAATTTAATAATTAGGCAGTAAGAAGGCACATTTAACATTTTCTTTTTTTGAGGATTCTTGTCCTTTAATGCTTGTAACAAACAGGGTAAGACTTCAGCAGTACCAAGTACCTACATCAGTGCTAGTCCAACCTGGCACACATTTATTTTATTTTTCTTTTTAACAAGACCTGCACATCAGATGAATCAATGCTATCAACCGTTACTAAGGTAGCCAAAATATCCTGGAAGCACTTTTCTATTGTTTGTTGTATTGAAAGCCAGCACCTAGAAACAGATACACATGAGCAAATGTTTTGAGAACAATTCCCTACATTCCATAAGTGCTTCAGCACATTCAGGGGACAATTGCCAAGAGAGATTTTTAACCAAACTGTGTCTTCAGCACAGGGCAGTGTTCTGCAAGGCAAATTCAGTGGTGAGGAGAAACAGTAAATAGAAAATAGCAGTGAGAAATGTCCTTTGTCCTGTGTTTGCAGAATACCTTACTGAGATGTGGTCCTTGCTCACAGGCCAGTCTTCTAGGTCCTGCAATAACAACAGCACCAAACCACAGGGAAAGCAGGGGAAGTCATCATTCCTTAAAGTGGATGCTGAGGAAAGGAGTAACTTGAGGGAGCACAGTGAAGCAGTATGGAAATGTCCCTACTAGCAGATCATGATTAAGAGATATAAAGCAAGGCTGAAAAGCTGTTCCTGGGGTTTTCTGGCAGAAATTAAATCATCATCCTTCAATTCACAAGAAGAAGCATAACATTATGAATGGAAGCATTGCTAAATTATGAGCTGGCAGGAAATAATTTCTAAAATTACTGAATTACTTTTGAAGCAGCTTCATATAAAACAGGGCAACACCTCATTCCCCCAAAAGAAGTGTTGTTTCGGTTTCTTCAAACCTTAATGTGGTTTTGTGGGAGAAGGTTTCCTTCAGTGTTGGCCATCACTCATTTGTCTATCTCCCCTAATCATAAAACATGTTTGCAGAGGTCCAGATTTGGCACTGTGCCCTCTTTTGACAAAACACTTTAATACATCTTAGGGGAGCTGTCTGCTGGGAGCAGAATTGAAAACCTTTTGTGAGCAGGAGGTACAAGTGGTGTCTCCAGTGGACAAGCAGCCAATTTCCCTTCTTTTTGCCCTCTTCTCTTACCATTCTAACCCAAGCTATACTCCCTCCTCCATCTTTTGTTTATTCTGTCCAGTTGCTAAAGCTTACACTGCAGTGACTTCCCTCTGAAGAAGCAGTTCCAATGCTGCAATTATGCTACAGAAACTCTCTTTTAAACTGCAGGGATAATGAATGGTGCTGATTTTTGCTGCTGTCGAAATATGATTTGCCTACTGACCACAGGTGTTCCAGCCATGTATTGGTTCAATAGCAATCTCTCTATTGAGATTATAAAGTAAAGAAGAAAGAAGGAAGAAAATCTGACTTTCCACAAAATACTCAAAGAAGAAAACAGTAAAGTTGGCCATAAATGTGTTGTAATCTTCTGAAGACACCATGAATGCAAGGGAAGGATGCAGAAACCAGCATCTCTGTCCTGAAATGCAGCAACCAAGGGAAAAAACCCAAACATAAAGTCAATTCAAAAACACAACCAACCAAACACAAGCAAAAAACCCAAACCAACCAAACCAGCACTGAAACTGTCAAATGAGAATTTCTGATCAGAAACACACGGTAAGGTAAAGAGAGAAGAAACAGTGTCTCGGATACTGCACCACTGCAGTTCCAGTTTGGAACGCGCAGAAAAGAAAAATAAGGGGTTTTGGAAGTGATTGAGAAAGAGTAGCCACAAATACTGTTAAAGAAGAGGAGAGATTTTAAAGAATGAAGTCAGCATGAATAATGTTCTACCAGGAGAAAGGTGAGGACAAGAAGTGCTCCACCTCAGCATATAAATCTGAAAACCACCCAGCAACGCCTGTCCTCGCTTTGACCTATCCCAGCCTCCCTGGCCATAAAAGAACAAGTCTATCGACAGCTTCAGAAGACAGTTTGAATACATTGACATCAAGGACAAAATAAGTATGTAAAAATCAGAAGAAAGAGTATCACTGACTGGATCAGAAAGGAGTATAGGTGAGGAGACTGGAAGAAGGGAACAAGACTGGCATAGCACAAGTGTATTAGCTTCAAATTGGCCAGAAACAAGTTAATAAAATGACTTAGAGTAAATGACCTTTCAGCCCTTTCTCTTTCCTATTATCTGTGGAAAAAAAATAAGGTATGCTTGAGATAATCGTTCACTGGACAAATTTTAGGAAACGCTGCTTAGTGAGAAATAGTTTATTCCTCTTCCAGATCTCTTCAAAATGGGTTTATTTCAGTGAGATTTTTCTCCAACATGCAGTTCAAAGGAATTCTAAAGGATTTCACGAAACAATTTACCCACTAACACAGCATTTAGAGTCTTCATGTCCAAATTCAGCATTTTCCTCCATTATTCTTTCCTGTCTCCACTACAATCTGATATACAATCACAACAGATTATGTTGACTGGAAAACACTTACTTAGAGAATCACACAGGCTCTACGACTGAGTCCTGACAATGCCTGGAGTACATGTTGGCCTGGGAATGAGAGACCAACCTCAATCTCAAACTCAAGTCCCTAAACTGCACTACCAGTAGACCACTGGGTCAGCTCTAATAGCCTCTTAGCCTCAATTACCTAATTAGCCTTTTCTTCACTCTCCTCTTCTCCCTTTCCCATCTGTTCTTCTATTCCCACCACTGCCTGTTCTTCTGCAAGAATAATTTTTAAAATCTATGTTAACTTCATTTAGGTTGGTCTCAGGTGACTTCTCCTCTATGCAAGAATAATTTATAAGTCTCAGAAGAGCCCCAACTTGAGGAATTATTTCAGTAACATCTGAATTCTGAAATCCATGTTTAAAAAGTTGATGATTTCACAAAGTTGAGATTGTTAATTTACGTCATTTTGATGTGAATTTCAACGAACTACCAAGGGAAGAAGAATGGATACGAAACAGATTTTTCCAACTGTAGCTTTGCTGATACTGAGCTGTGCTTAGTAAGATCTGAAACCCTCTGGAAGCCTCGGCCTTCCCAACGTATATTATTCCCGATAAAGATCAGAGCATCTCTGATAGTAGATGATGTATGAGCAGAGTAAAGACAAAAGAAAACAGGAAATTGTCATCATGGATCAGACTTTGTTAGCTGGGCAAACTTACCCATAATATTATGCTTTGTCCTATCGTCTGTCTCCGCACAATGAAGACTGAGTTCAGTAATTCATTTTTAATGTCCCATTTCTTACGCCTTCTAGCACCTTGTTCGCTTTTTCTACAATAATAGCATCTCAAATAGCTCCTGTTATAGAACTGCCAACAGCAATGTTCAAGAGTTTTCCCTTCAGTTCGAGGATGAGATTTTTCTGTGGTTTCCTCCACATATTAACTTCTCATTTATCAGGACTGAACCTTCTTTATCCATCTGAGTAACTTGTTTGGATCACTTGGAAGTTTCTAACAGTGTGTTACAGGCTTAAATTACTTAAGTAATTACATCATTTGTAAGTGTTAGCACCTAATCCTTCACCTCTCTCCCCAGATCATTAATAAATATATTTAGCATATGACCCAGTAGATAACTTTAAGAAATGCAGCTGCTAGCCTTTTACTGGGATGAAAACTGACCATTTAGCCCTCTGCCTTTTTGTTTCCTTGTCTGGTTTTGATCTATGATGATACTTGCCCTGTCACCATATGTGACTGCTTAGCCTTTGTAGCAGTGTCCTGTGACAGACTTTGTCACAAGCTTTTAAAAAGTCAAAATAAATTATGTCAGACAGCTCGCCTCTTAAGCCTGCTAGCTGAAACCTAAAGGTGAGGAAACGTTCCCAGGAACTCCCAAGGGGAAAGTTCACCTTGGTATCCAATGGAATCGAAGGGAGATGCACAGCAAAGACTGGTGGGCAAGACAGAAACATCTTCCTTTGGCACTTACTGCAATTATAATTCTGAAGGATGTTCCCGTTGCAAAGGGAGAAAACAGCTCTCCATCACGTGGAGAAAATGTAAGGCAGTCTAGGTCAACTAAATGTCCACGTCAATCGATCCAGGGAAAGCATTTAGTACCAGAATACAGTGGTCACACCTTAACAACAACAACAACAACAACAACAACAACAACAACAACAACAACAGTAAAGAAAAAGAAGATAAAAGGAGACGAGTTCAACCCATTTCCAACATACACAAGTACCAGAAGCTGCTTAAGCTGCTTCTATGAACTGAGAGCCTGTGCCTGGTTCTCAGCCCTGTCCTTACCCTTCCAAGGCCTGAAACAAGAAAACCTCTCAGCAGAGATGTGGGAACTGACAGGAGCAGTGTGTGAGCGCCACAGACTGCAGAGCATCCAGGGCTGTGGCCGCAGAGCAGTCCATGTGGCTACCAAAAATGCATCTCATCAGGCTGGCTTCGCTACCCAGCAAGACTTGCTAATCTCCAATAAGCAAGGGAATGTAGGTGAAAACCACTGGATGGCCTTGCTAGATGATGCTACTATTGTTACAGTTAAACCTCAGGAACTGGTTATTGAGCATGTAGCCTGTCAGATTCTTTTTAACTTATTTTTATATTTTTCCCTTAAAAAAAAATATTTTACAATCTAATTAATTTCTGTGAGTTAGGAAAATTATCTTTCTGAGCACCAGTAAGCTCAGGACTGCTTTCTGGGAAATGGATGATGTCAGAAGGTTTGCAGTGACCCCTTTAGATTCAGGCCTGGCCCACGTTGCTGTCAATCAAGTCCAAGGAGAAAGGGTTATCTTATCCTTTTCATTCTCCTCTCTTGCTTAGGTGGCTGTGAGAGGGCATTGTCAGAGGCAGGTTGCTGGGCCTGAGGGACTTCTGGTCTGATCCAGTATGGCCATTGCTATTTCTTTTTATGGGCACATTCACAGTTCTAAGCAATGTAGCGAGACAGGATTTTTCTTTGCTGAAGCTGCTCTCATTAAAGTCTCTCACATCATGATCTTCCAGGTGTTTTATTATTCCCTTTTAAATTCCTGTTTCGACCATTTGCAACGTGCAGATGTAATGCTTACTGGTCTAAATATAGGACAAACCCCAGATACTGCCAACCCTCTGGAAAAGAACTTGGCTTTAATGAGAGTGCATATCTTTGTTAGCAGTTCTGCTAATTCATTCCTAAGCTTCCTTAGAATTCTTTTATACATAAATCATGTGGGGCTGATGATTTACTGCTTTTTAATTAATCAATTTGCCCCATCTTCTCCATCTCTGAAAGTGTCTCATCTTTATTCCCTAAAAAAGAGTAGGTCTTAAGATAGGAATCTCCAAAATCTTGTTTGCTATAAAGACTGATTTATGATGTAGAAGCACCTGATTTCTTTTCATGAAAGCACATAATTATAAAACATATACAAAATGCAACAATGTGAGGGCAAATACTTTCAATTCAGCATTACAAAGTTTTTATTTTTTCCCTAGGCTACACATCTTGCACATACATAAGCTTTATGCTCTGATCTCCTCCACATGCTCCTTCACAATGCCTCTTTCCACCTGCCTCTGTTAAACAACTATGACACTGTGCTGTTCTAGGCTGTCGCTGAGCGGCGATGTCCAAGCTCACCTGCATTCCTCCTGCTGCAGGGAGAGTCTGTAGGTCTCCCATTTATTCCACATCCCAGCAGACAGCCTGTTGTTAGCAATGACAATACTGCATTTCTGGGGCTAAACTTGTGTTGTGCTGTGCAGACCTGTCTTGTCTGTCTTCCATTTATCCCTTTCAGAGACAGACATCATATTAAACACGGGGCTGGGGGGGTGGGAGAGAAGCCTGGAAGGAAAAGTCTCAGTTTTCTCAGCCAGAAGAGGAGGAACAAATATGGCAAGCCTCTTTCTGGAAAGATGAAAGTGAATGCACGTGTGCAACAGGACTTCAGTACTCTGGCTCACAGCCCAAGAGCTACTGCTTTGCACCTACCCTGGCCCCCCAGTTCTACCACATGCTGATCTCAGTCCCTCTCCCCACTGAACACAGCTCCCAGAAGAAAACACGTAGATGGCCAACTAGGCATTAGAATTCTTGTTAAAAATCTCGTTCCTTAAATTCTCTGCTATCTTATTCACAGTGGTCTTTTTGCCAGCTGGTGCTGGTTCAGAAATAACCTGCGAGAGCTTTCTTCCCCAGGAAATCGAGATGAACCCAATGCAAAGGTGTTGGCCTCAGTCTACAGGGGAAATAAAACACAATTGCCTCCTTCTCTCTTTTCAGACATTCCTAGCTGCTGACCCACAGAGTAGTATTGATCGAAGAAGAGACTAAGTATCCTGCCCTCTCAGTCACTTCTTTCTTACTGTACACATGGAAACGTGCAAGCAGAGGGAAAAAGCTGAGAGCAGAGGGACTGGGCAGCCAGAAGCAGTTGTACACACGTGGGATTTCTCATCCTAAACACAAAGTTTAAAAAAATGAGATGCTGCAATGGTCGGTGCTGTTGAAGACAGGAGAAAATGAAAAATGGTAGGTGTTGCACTAATCTTGTTTTTCCAAACTGTATGCGTGATATCAACCAGGCCACTCCAATTTTTCACAATAATAGCTCCAGCGTCATTTTTCTTGATAGCCCTTTTAAAAAAATAAAAGAGTCATTTTAGGTAAAGTCTGTGGGGTATTTTTTCCCCTCTACCTGAACAGTCAGTGTCACGAAATGGAGCAACTGCAATCCTCATGCATATTTTAAAGTCCTGTCCCATTTCACCATGCTGAGTTTGTTTAGACTACAAGAGCGTTACCTCCTTTACCCTCTTCTGCAATATAACGAGACATGATGGCCAGGGGAAGGGGAATGGAGGATACATTTTGTTAAATTACACAAAGTTCTCTTTAGCCTCGAAAGACTCTTCGCAGTCTCTTGCCGCTAAAGGAAATGACAAAGTTCTAGACACTTTCCTTCCTCTTCGGGCTGTTACAAAACATAGTGAGAGAATGCACACACTGCTCACAGGTCAGCAAGGAGGCTGATACACCAGGAGAGCCTGGCAAGAACTGTAAATGCAGTGTGACTCTCACTGTACTATCAGTGATCACTAATGCAATGTAGAACTCTACATCTTGCCAATGGAAGTGTACCTCTCCTGAAAGTGCAGAAAGAAAAATGATTTTAACAACAGGAGACCCTCTCACCTCTTCGTCCCTCAAAAATTCTTTGAGACCGATCTTCAGGAAACTCTGGGAAGAGGTGTGGAGATTTATAGCAGGTACTTTGAGCTTCAAGTGACATATATATGCACCTGCAAAAACTATGCCTACATTGATTTTTAGGCACAGAGATTTTTAGGTTCCAGAGAGGTTACTCTTAAAGACACTGTTCAAATGTTTGCATTTCCAGAGCCTAATCAATGAGACTATCTAAGCTGTTATCTAGTTGCTAGCCCAGGCTCATAATCACATATTGCCAATGCTATGAAATAAGTGTGAGGCCATAAGATTCTCGATGTGGAGAAAGTGGGCAGATAGAACCAGATAAAACAGAGTCACTTAGGTCACAGTCTCTAATGATAAAGAAAAGGAAATATAGCAAAGATCTCAAGATGCCAGGAAAGACATCTGTGCTTCTCAGTATTTCCTGCACTGATAAGCACTAACAACTCTAAAATGTAATTTAAATATCAAGTTGTACATAGATGGCTTCAGTGAAAACTCTAAACCAAAATACTGTCAATTCTATCAGCTTTGTCCTTTATTTTTTGCAAGTGAAATATTAGTAGGTAGCAGTAATGCTCCTCAGTTAGATCTGAGAAAAAAATATGATAAATATTATGTCATACAGCATTTTCAAGTGGATGTGATCACGGACATACCTCTCTGAATTTCTGTCTGAGAAACATTAAACTTGATGTTCATTAACCATGAGGGCCTGGCTTGTTAAACCATTTACAGCAGATATAATACATGGTCTAGTACCCAGTAATGCTAATGCAGATAATGTGAACCTGCAATATTCCTGCTGTCCAGATCACTGGAGTCTCCCATCAGGAGAAGGAGTGCCTGGTTTGTGTTTGTCCCGTGCTGCTGTGGGATGTGGACACATGTTCTCCAGGGAATTGGGGTAAAAGGCCAAGCCATTCTCATAACTCAAGCAAACCAAATCTGAATGCAACTTTAAATGACAGATCAGTTTGCATGGTTGCTGCTCTCAACCAGTTTCTAGCATTCATTTATTAGAATACAGTAGGGCCTCAAATGACAAAACACAGCTATCTCGCAGACAGCCATTACAAAAATTGCCTATTGCTGTTATTAGTTCAAAATTACCAGGATTAAATCCAAACCAGACAATATAATAGATACATTAAACCCCCCAGAAGTAGAGTTTTAAATTGGAATTTCAAACATTGGAAGGGAAATTAAATGACCACATGAATCCATAGGAATAACACACACTAGCAATAGCCCAGTGCTTTGTTTCACAACTATCTGCCCAGTCCCTGGCTGGCTGAAGGCTCTGAGCTGTCAGACAAATGCACCATAACTCACCATTTACCCCCCAAAAACAGCTGAGACCTGTTACAGCCACACAGTGTGCAGGATTTGCACAATCTTCCCAACTGTGTAGGAGAAATGCAGCAAATCCCAAAATGAAGCCCTAAGGAAAGGCTTGTAAATGCACCATTTCATACCTCCTGCCTGATGACACAACGAGATCTCTCCTCTCTGACAGCTGCCTGAGAGAGTGCTCGTGAAGCTGGCAAATTCAAAAGAGATAAGAAAGGCAGAGCAACATTGCCTATTAGAACATGTTGAACTGGAAAAAAAGCAAACAAATCCAGTCAGAAGAGCTCATGGGCCTTAAAACTTTCTGCTTTTCCCAACTTAACCAGTTCATTTTATAAAATAGATCACCTTTAATCCATCTCCATTTCATAACTGAGCATACTTGCTACAGTTTAGCTATGCTTTGATTCCTTTTTAGTCTTTCCCGAGCAAACACTCCTAAACAACTCATCTTACATCTCCACTTTTCCCAGAGTCATGTCTCATGATTTCCTCCCACTTCCTTCCACCACCATAACACATTTCACCAGCAATAAAAGCAAAAACCTATTGCAGGCTTCCCTTTGGAAGTCATGGCTGTAAGAAAAGTGCAATGATTTTGAAGAGCACCGTAAAAGCAGGAATGTTACCTATTTACACACACCTCTCAGAGTACAGACCTTACATGAAGCTTAAAACTTGGCGTGTCCCTTAAATTTTTAGGCCACGTTCCTTGGTTCACTTTGGGACTGTGGTTCCTTTGGCTCTTAAGATTCTGACTCTTCACTTCTCCCTCCCAGCCTGCAAGAGGAGTTCTTGAGACGCCTCACAAAATCATCCATGGAGTTTTGTCCTTCCTCTTTCCCCCTGAAGGCAGAAGATTACTGGCTGGCCAGCTGACCAGGGAAACAAGATTTCTGATGGACACTTGTACTGACAGACACAGATGATTGGCATACCCAACTTCAGTACTTGCAGACACCACTAAGTAATATACTAAACCAACCAAAACAAAAGTTGCTACAACAGCAGTAAAATTCAAGACCTGTTTTCTATTTTCCACTGTGTCTGGCAGCCTTGCACCCTGCAAATACTCATATATTAGCACTTAATTATTTTTATTCTATCTCCGAGAATTAGAATGTTCCTATCAATACTTTGCTGTATCTCATAAGCCTTTTAAGACCAGTTTCAGGCATGTAAAGAATAATGAAAAGTTCAGAAATTTATTTTGATTTCCTGCAATATGCTACCCAACAGTTTTCTGTTGTGTTATATGACCTTTCTGCCTAGCTAGTGTTTTGCTATTGATTTTAATTACTCAGTTTAATTTACTGCATGCCAACACAAAGCTGTTTACTCCTACTTGCCAAAATGTTGTCGTAGTCTCCCAGAGGAGGGCAAAATGAGAAAACTGTATATGTTTTACAGTTACATGCTATTCATTATAAAGAATTTAATAGACTCACTTCATATAAATGTCAGCGCTCTCACATGTAGGCACTAAACACACCGAAACAACATACAGAGAGGAAAATGCTATGCCAGTCAGAGAAGTAGAATATAAAAGCCTTAATTTATGAAAAGCTTTGACTGGAAGCAGTTTAGATTTTCTGCTTTGCCATTCTTCTCTGAACAAGTGAGGGAGTTAGGACCATATGTTCCCCTTCTGCATAAAAAATCATGGGCAGAAAAAACTGAGTCCTAGAACCAGACGATGATTACAGGTGCAGGTAAATTCTACATTGGCCCTGTAATTCAATTGCATAATGGGAAAGAGGGAATGCTAATTTCTAACTACTCATCTCTGTGTTTCTATTCTTGCCTCACATCACAGAAATGAAGAGTAAAAAACCCTCGGTGAGAGGATCCTACAGCTATTAGCAGAATGCTCCATCAAGAGAAATCACATGGGTATAATGGAAGTTGGCAATGCTGGCAGATGAAGGAAGCTCACTTCTGGGGTAAGAGCCCAGCCCTTTCACCCAAGCAGCACACTTGTCAATCCAGTTACTCTGTGGGTAGATAGCCAGATAGGGAAAGTAGGGCTGAAGAAAGTCCCAACAGGTCTCTAAGAGACAGTTCTTACTATACTTTGGAAAACTTCTATATAGCAATAAGAAACTTTTTTTTTTACCCCCTCAGGATATCAAACATTACAAAGAAAAGGCAATTTCAAGAGCCTCATACCACGTCATGATATATCTGCTAGACATGCCCATTTACATAGAAAAAGGTAATCTATTTCCCATGTACTTATTTTGAAATTTGCTTTCACTCTCTTTCTCTTTCTCTGACCCCACACCATGGAATTGTATTGTACTGGGACTCTGGACACCAAAGAAATGGCCTCAGCTCACCCCAGCTGAGGAAAGAGAATAGTTTTTGGTGCATTTTATCATCATCAATACAAAGTGAGCATTATAGCTACCAAGTTTCCTGGTTTTTAAACACTAAGGTATCTACTAGCTCTTTGGTTTCAACTATATAATCTAAAACTGGACCAGCTGATGATAGAACTCTATTATAAAAGCACCAGAAACTTTGCTCAATTGTAGAATGCTCTTGAAGAAGGGTAAGATCTTTGGAGAGAGTTGAATATCAAGATGATACATGCTACGAATATGAAAATTCTCTATTTGGCTATTTTGTTTACAATGAGAGAGCAAATCTCCTGCAGAACTTTGAAAACTGTCTTTTGAATTAGAAAAAATACTAAAACCATTAATTTTTTATACTGCTTTGTATTTGTTTATTGTGATTTTATGTTTACTATAATATCCTCCCAAAAGTAGAGATTTTAACCCGAGACGCTCACGATTACAAAGTATTTGTCTAATGTCACTCTCTCAAAACAACACTTGTTCAAAACCATGAGTCATGATGAAAATATGCATAGCTTAAATATTTCTTATGACCTTGATGTAAACCATAAATTGAACAAGTCTTCTCTAAAATCTATGCTGATGTCTGCTCAATGCAAGGGCAGATTTTCTTGAAAGCTTCCATAAATCTACTGATTTACAAAGAAGAGGGTAAGATTACCATTCCTTTGTGTGTCTTCCATTGTACTTTGCATAGCTGCAACATCAAAGTGGGTTTTTCTAGGAGATTCTTCCTTAAGACACTGGCTAGTAGTTTAGTGCTAAATCTACAAAAAAAATTGTCTAAATAATACATAAAATAATACACTACATTGCCAATAATCCAGTAAATTAAGTGTATCTGCCCCCATCCAATAATTACAAAGGGTTAGGCACCTCTGAATGCAACCTCTTTAGGTAGCCTTTTCCAATGCCTGGTATGGTTCCTTTTTACATTAAACGATGAGGAGATTTGTTGTAAGGACTCAACAGCCCAATGGAGATCATTTGCAGAGGGAGACCTTCATAAGCTTCTCTCTCCAGCTATGTTATAAACACTTGTTTTTTACAAAACCTAGAAAGCTCTCTCTGCTCTGATCACACCCATCAGATCAGGCACCCCAAGAGGCTGAAGAGTGCCCAGTTTACAGGTCTTGCCAGGACCCATTGCATAGGACTTGGCTACTGACATTGTTACGACCAAAGCAGAGATACATCCAGTCATAGATCTTTAAGCATCCCAGGAAATTCAGAATTCAAACCACAGAATCTTATAGACCACAAATATTTGCAAACTTGCGAAGCTAGACAGGAGCTCTGAAGAGCCTCTGACAACTTCACTTCTATACTTGGCTTTTGAGAACAGGAATCAGGCAGGATTCCCACCCAAGTCCTTGTGAAGTTCCATCTTCAAGACCAAACAACGGGCAAAATGTTAACAAACCACATGGTAACAGTACCAGAACACAGCAGACTTTGAGAAAGCTCATTAACAATCCCACATAGCTTGAATAAATATCAGGCAAAAAATGAAGCTAAAATAATCCGATATTCAAACCCTTATTCTCAAATTCTCCAGGTGGCACTGTGTACAAAATTATACACCTAAACTTAACATCTACTCTTCCAATATCCAGTATTATTAAAAATGCCAAACCCGAAACCATTTACCAGCAGGTGTAATGCTTGCTATCATTAGCAGCACTGATCTAAAAGAACCTCATGCCATCGTAAATCAGAGATACTGCTCGTGGCAAGAAACATTATGCCCAGAAGTAAGAGTTTATAGTTGCCAGCACAAGAAATGACATACTATGCTTTTTCTAAATGTACTGGTAATAAAATGTCAAACTATACTGTGAAAATTTGTGTAGATTCTGACAACATATTTGGCTTTTCTCTTCTTTACATGTGTGCTCTCTACGGATCCAATGAGGAAATGGAAGCTTGCTCCTGCAACTCAGGAAGAAATAAATTAGATGTACTGCAATGCTCTATTCTGCAGATTTTTTTTTTGACCACTGGTGAGTCATTTTTTTATGTCGTATGCAGTCATCAAGCCTAGTTTTCTACATACCTTCTAGGGTTTACAATCTTTGCTAGATCCAGTTACAAACATGGCCATCAGTTGATCATTTGCTCAGCAATAAAGAATGAGCTAAGAGTGTGAAAACAACGTATTATTGAGAAAATACAGTCAATAATAAACTACTTTTTGTCAGACTCAAATGTGTATAAGATATTATCCTCTTTTTCAAGAATCTGTAGGTCTAGTGAAACAGAAAATGACACTTCTCCATTACTCCAAAAGGGACAATTGTCCTTGCTTTCTTTTGGCAACTGAAATAGTTAATCATGGAATGATCTTTCAGCTCATTAGCCTACATCCCACAGTGCAGACGGCACCCATATGAAAAAGAAAACATCTTGAGGCAAGGCTCTGTATCACATGACAAGTGAAGTACACGTTATTTCAAATAGCCCACAAGTATTCGCGGGTTACTTTTGGAAACCCATGACTGCATTTCTGAACATGCTTTTCACACAGCTGATCTTCCTGAAAAGACAAGAGACTGCCAGAGCTGCAATACTGGAAGGGACTTTAGAAGACCTGTTTTCAGCTTTGAGCTCTACTCATGTGCTGCTTTATAACCTTTTAAAAGTAACTCCATCTTTCCAGGTCTTCATCTCCTCCTTTTAAATGATAACACTTCCATCTTTTAAGATAACTTAAACCAGTTATATTATCTTAACTCTTAGATTTAAAATTGCAAGTTTATCAAGGAACTAGTTCTATAAAAAACAAATAACAAACAAAAAGCCAACCAAACAAATAAAACAACAGCAAAACCAAGTTGATTTTAAAAGGAGCAGGTGCTTTCTTTTGTTTTGTTTTCAAAAAGGTAACAGCCTTTTTTACACATTGTATAATATACTGAAGGCTCTTGTGTGAATCTTTAGGTGATTCCAGGAGAACAGTGAAAGTTGTCTTATACCTGACAATTCTTTTTGGATTACAACTATGAAGTTCTTCATGGGGCATAGACTCATAATGAAATTCTAATATTCTATGCCTTTTTTTTTTTTAATAAACATCCTAAAATTATGATTTTTTCTTTGAAAAATCATTATAAATTTGCCCCATTATTTGTTATGATAAATCAACCTTTTCCCATAACCAGCTTGGTGACCTTTACAACTTCTGAGCCCCGAATTTCCATTTGAATGAGCCATGTTTTTTCTCACCATAACCCCAATTCTCTCTCCTTGTTAATACGGTTGCCCCTGGTGCTGCATTAGCTAATCCTTTCAAGAAGCCATCTAGCAGGACCAGGAATTGGAAGTTCAGAGGTCACCCCAAAACCGATATATCCCCAGTGACAACACAAGATGAGTAATAACACTGAGAATTTTTTTTTTCTTTTAAGTAGATTTAGTATTCTCTGCTCCTGACAAAATTACAGGAGCATGTAAACACATCCTATTTTATACAGTATCTAGCAGTTACTCTGCTAAAGAAACTTGACTCTTAAAATTTATACTCCTGGTTGTATTGCATTTGAAAATATATTAGACTACTCTTTATTTATTCCTCTTCTCTTCCTTACTCATCATAATACCCTAGATACTGAAAAATGGTATCACTTTTCTTATACGGAAGCAGGTTGTCTGCAAAGTTCTGGAATTTAGCTCTCTGGTGAGACCCAGTCTTCATTAGTGTTTAGAAGATAAGTACTTGTTATTTTAACCAGAATACATTTCACTATATCCATATTCCTAGACCATCCATATTAGAAGTGCATGTACATACAAGATACTGCCTAACTTGATGTAAACAGTTGTACACTACCTAGACAACACAGATTTGCTTTTACAAACCTTCACAATCAAAACAAGCCAAGGGTATATAAAATTTACTGCTTGGCAGGCTTCTTCCCAAGAAATCAGAGACTTTTTATAATACCAAATATCTTTTGTAAAATGCTTAATCCCTCAGACATAGAACTACACGGCAAAATACTTCATGGGCACAAAAAAAAAAGCTTATGTTCAGAGGTTCTTGTTATGACTTATCTCTCTGGAGACTGTAAAAGACAATGTCTTTTCCTACCACAAAACCTTTTTATATGTTCTGTTCAGTCTGGTTTTGGAAAGAAAAAAAGACCATTTTATCTCGATCAATCTAATTCAGAAAAAGGGATTTATCTAAAAGTAAGGTGCAAGCTGGGCATATATACAGGCGTATGGTAATTTACTGCATGTCACATCACCTAAAAACACCCCCATAAAGTAACTGCCCTGTTTGCTGCTGTTGCTGTATTATCTCTAAAATAAAGCTGATTTTCTTTACCGGTACAAATATCCACGCTTGTGTTAGAAGTTGTTCTGCAAGGCAGTCTTGTGAGATTATACTTTGACATTTGTACTACAAAGTCCAGTTTAGCCTAAAAAATGAGTAAATAACTGAGATTTATCTTTAAAAAGATACACATATGTAAGAGTATTTTGAAGAGATTTTCCATACAGAGTTATTTTTTTCATTGACATTCATAATTTCACTTCTTAGAATGCTACAGCTACCTTGCTGGTAGAAAATAACCTTGTATTATACTACTGCTGTAAAGAAATAAAAAGGAAAAGGTATGTTATAATAAATTGCAGAGGTGAAGGAACACTTATGTTACTGTTTCCATTGCAATATCATAGCTTTGCTAATGGCAGCCTGCTGTGCAGCTAAAAAAAAAAAGAAATAAAAAAGGAAGAGAGAAAAAAGGGAAAGAAAAGAAACCTGGTTAATTAGTTGCTGCTTTATTGCAGCATTACAGCTAAGTGCACTGAAATGCCTTCCCATAGGCAGGTGCCGGTGGTTGTACAGCTCATTTAGCCTGGGTGAGTAATGTCAGTTCAGGAGGAGAGAAAGGCTTGTGTCTTCAAACTTTCAATCTGCCTCCATTATCTGTGATCAAGGTGGAACCACAGGGGAGTGGAATTACTGGCAGGTCTAGGACAAGTGAAGAGACAGTGAATCTATAAGACATATTAATCATCTTTCCCTTCTCTTCACTGGCGCCAGCCTGTGCCTCCGACTCCCCGGCGCCAGGCAAATGGATTCTCTGTCCCCACAGGTACAAGCGAATGCCTTTCAGGGGCAAGTCATCAGAATAATAATTACTGACACTGCTGAGATCAGCCCTAACCAGTCCAAAAGGGAAGAGAAAGTATTATGGGAGAAACATATTTCCTGAACTTTCATATCAGAGCTTATGGCATTAAGATATTTTCAATTACATTAAGGACTTTCAAATTATATAATTCTAAATCCATGTTTCTTGATATTGTAGTAGCATCATCAAGGTAGTATGAATATTTAAAATCATTACAGTTTGCCTTTAAAATATCATTTGGGCCTGTTGCTGAAATGCAAATACAGAGAAGTGCATACTGCATCTTTTATATTACAAGTGACAACATCTTTCATATTACAACAAGCGACAAGATTCAGTTGATATTAAAAAGAACACGATCCTTAGATCTGTAGCTTTGCTTAATTCTGAAACAGAACAGAGCAGAGTTTTGGTATAGCTACTCCTAATTATAAATAAGAAATAAGCATTAGTATAGGGATGCTTATATACACTACAGAGCAGCAGCTGCACGTGTACATCTATAAATACAGAAATGAAGACATTTTTAAAGCATAGGCATAACTTAAAAACAACTAGTTTAACACATTATGACTAGTCTGCATTTTATTATAACATTTAGCAGTTTTACTCCCTTTTCTAAAGTATTATTTAAACACACAAACAATACAGTGTATCATCAAACTTAAATAGAACAGAATAAACTCCAGTAAAAAGCTAGTTCTGTTTCAATTCAGTAAGTGTACCAATAGCTAAAGAGATAAGAATAAGAAGAAAGGCAATTTGTTATATTTTACACCATAGAGAATATCTTACATTACAGCATATTGTACCTTACAGCACAGAATATGAAATATTTTCTTGGTTCTGATAACAATCAGTTCAATATCTGCCTGCCGATGATACTGAGCTCAATATAAGAGTAATACAGCAAAATGTCAAATTACTTGCCAGAATTACATGGCAAAACTGGCTCATTAACATACGCTGATTGATGAACCCTCCATGTAAACACAAATCTTGACTTCAAGAGTTTACATCGTAAAGTATCTGACCTTGAGTTCAGCTTGGAGTTCGCCACACACCTGCAGCCATCTAAGCAACAATACTGTTAATATTTGCCTATGCCATTTTGTGTTAAGTACCAAAAAAAAGTAAAAGAAACAGATTCAAACAGTAACATGTGTTCATTTATTTTCAAATCAGCAATTTTGAAGTTTACTGACAGACAGTACAGAGAAAGGGAATGTCTGGAAAATGTGAAATCAAATCAAATCACTGCTTTCTTGGTGATCAGCTGCAGCAGCCTCCAAGGCAGCCAATCAGAGTTTGCTATTGATTTTTCCCCTGGTCTTAAGTGACTTTGGACACTGATCAATGTTTTAAAAGAGAAATATTAAATCTCATAAAGAAAAATGCACATCTGACTTAAGAGCAGCAATGGAAGTAAAAGTTTGCCAAAAGATAAAAGGACGTACGTATTTAATGGCATTCAGGCTCCCAGATCATGCAGCCAGTCTAAGAGCAAAATTAAGCTGCATCTTTTCTCTTTTCTTTTGTGAGATGCAGAATGAGAATTTCTTCCACATGCTCTCAAAACTATTTAGGATTTTATCTGCAAGAATAAACAAACAGTGTGCCCGAAGTGATTACTGCTGTTATATAGACCCCAAGCAGTTATAAAAGAGCAGTGCAAGTCTGTTGTTAGATTTTTAGAAATAAAAGATGCTTTTAAAAAGACAGCTCATAACTATTACATTATTTTCATAGCTTATTGTTTATTTTGTTTTATCCTTTTTTTTTAATGAAGTCCGTACGTTTTTCAGGACATTTATCATTAATTTAATGAACTGTAAATATTTTTTTCAGCTCAGCTGTGTATAAAGGGGAACCCTGATATAAGAGAAAGCCCAGCTAAGACCCTGTGGGTAGATACAGTGTATTCAGATATCAGCTGGCGTGACAGTGCCTAATCCTGAGTAACGTGCCCAAGAGCCAAGGGAATGCTATTTCTCTCCGTTGTTCCAAACAACAGATGCTGTCAATTAACTTTAAGCAGCGTCCAAGAAAACCCTTTTGTTATATTTTGCAGTATTATGCAGAAAGTGTCACCTCTGGAAATGAGGGAACAAGCTGTTTTTCATTATCATTCAATTGTCCCAATCAATCTGACAATTACAAAGAGAAAAAGTCTTAATCACTAGACACATGCTAGTTGCTGCTAGTTTTACCAGCTGCAAAGGAAAAAGCAAAGAAAAAAGAACCACCACCCCCCCCCAAACAACAGAAACAACAACAACAAAAAAAACAAACAGAAAAATTCAAAATCAGTTTTTCTACTTAGAGATATAGCCAAAAAAACATACCTGCATTAGGGTAAAAGATAATTCAATACACAGTGTTATGACAGGAATGGGAATAGCCCTTGCAACAAATTAGTAATTAAATCAGGTTATGCTGTTGATTTACTATGTCTTTTCTATAAGTACCATTTGCTGGGTACAAAGAAACAGCCATCAGCATCTTATTCATTTGAATACAAGAAAAGTTGTTCATTAAAGTTGTGACTAGTGCATTTCCATATAATTAAAGTACTGTATATATAAGCAACAGAAAAGCTTTCTGGGAACTGGTGAGAGAATGGGTGTAACTACAGATGGCCAGATTCATTTATTTACTTGAATGGCTGAGGCTCCAGAAAGAGACAATTGCCAGCCAGGATATGGGTATTGCTGGACCTGCTGCTTTGGTGACTCTCCTCAAAAGCCTCCAACAACAGATACAGTAACCTTCACTGGATTGGAAAACTCCTTTTACCTTCTAAACTGTGCTTGCCAGCACTGCTGAGGAGCACGTGTAGCATGCTTTATGCACAGAAAATGCAAGCAGAATTATACTGTCTGTGAGGAAGAACACCCACACTCTCAGTTTCTGGTCTTACTTCTTTGCTGAGCTGACCCAGCATGAAACCTTCACCCAGCCTGCTCATCCCACTGCTGTTCCTGAGAAAACAAAGGAGAGCTCAGCGCCCCATTCCTCAGGGAGCACAACATCCTAACGTGATATGGTTTTGGACAGTAAACAAGCAACAGATTCAGCCTGACATCAAGAGTTTAAAGGATTTCATCTACCTGGAATTTCTACAGAAATAAATACTGCCCCATGGCAAAAAAAATAATTGTACATCCCTTTTCAGTAGCAATAAAATGTTTCTTTTTTCCTACCATCACCCAGAATAGAGAGAGCAGCAGGCAACAGCTTTTGGAACAGAACTGGCATAAAGAGTCACTCAGTGACACATGCGCTAGATGGTGAGTGACATCCATTAGAATAGGTATTCCAGTAAATGCCAGATATGTGACATTGAAAGTATCTGTCTGATGCAAGTCTTTCAGTACACGCCAGTTATGTTTTGTCATCTCCTCTCAAACAGCTCCACTGTCACTAAAAACACAGCAAGCGTTCACTATTCACAGTGCTCACAACCACGCTGCTCTGGCTATCAGCATCTGGCCAATAAAGACGTGCCACAGATGAAAATCATTCTAGAACTATTGGCAACCTTGTTGAATCTTCCTCCCAGATACCATTCCTGAAGGAAACAAGGGTAACAAAAAGCACCAGCTTGTTGACATCCTCTCTCAAGAAGCGACACGGTGTGTTTTTGGACAGTTATCAAGGAGGACCCACTTTCCCTCGCATGACTGCATAGGATTTTACAAACAGTTGAGATCCCTGGGCCCTGCTGCAGTTCAAAGAAAAGATTTGTGTGTGCTTACACTCTGGAGGCCAGGACTAGGATTCTGGTACCTAAAGCTGGCTTTTGGTTTTTGTCCTCAGGAAGTCTGCTAGTCACAGTAATTCTGAACCGCACGCATAAAGAGATAAAGATCAATGCACAAAGAAGAGTCACAGTAAGTATTAAAACAAAACACATATCTTACAGAAATCCATAAGAGTTAGATGAGAAGGAAATGTTATACCTGAGGCATGAAGATGAAAGAGGAGGTAAGCCTTTTTTATAAAAAAAAAAGAGAACTCTCAGGTGCTGGCTTTGGCAATCACAGACACACACGTAGAGAGCTTTCTACACTCACACCAATAAATCTATGAAATTGCTGTACCGGTCTAAAAGGCAAAGAACATCAAGGTGGGGACAACTCAGAGAAAACCAAGTAATTTGATTTCTAAGCTCTCCAGAGAGAAGGCTTCAGGACATCGTAGGCCCTCCCTCCAAAGGCCACCTGCCTAGGGTGTAAGAAAGCCTCCAATCTCAACTCACGAGGAGATGCAAACACGAGAGGCAGGTGGCTCCTGAGAGTTTTCTCAAGAGGTGGCAACTTTGCAACTGGTTGCAAACCTACTCATTCTTCTTGGCAAACTCTTCAGACTTCTATTCTGAACTCCTCAGGCTAGTTCAGGTTTTACTAGAGGCACACCAGATAAAGCTCATAAGAGGTTTCTGTCTCCTCTAGATCCTTTCAAGGGGAATTTTTCTACCTGACTCATGATTAATCTGTAAAATTGATAAAAGTCACTCCCGGGGAGGAAATCACAGTTACTGACCCACTGAAGACATTCTGTTGTTGTATAAAGTTTTCATTTTCTAAGAAAAGATATCCTTTGCTGGCTACAATGGTAGACAACGTGTTAGACGGCATGGATCCCACACAGAACTGTATTACCCACCAGAAGTCCAGTACCTTCTATAAAGCATAGCAGACAGTATTTTAATTCTGATTTTTGAAAGACTAACACCTGTTTTTTCAAACATTTTGAAAGAGATCATGCATTTTTTGGTGTGTGCGTGCCTGTTCTGAGAATATCAAGCTAATTAATCTTTTAATAGATCTTTTGACTTGATTTCTTGTTTGTCAAAAGCTAAGAATGTAGAAGGCTTCTTGATCCATTTCTCTTTGCAGAGGTAAACTGCCTGTGCCATAAAATTAAACCCTTCTGCAAGATAAAACTAACATCAGAATAGAGTTAGCCTCTCCCCTCTTGCATTTTATCTTGATAGTGGGAGAAAGAAACAGGAGTACTTTTCCTTGTAATTTTATTTGATCTGCATACGTCTGTTCGGCCTTTCAAAATTACTCTTGGGTTTATGTTGCCTCCTTCTTGAAACATTATTCTTCATTCTAATATGTAGAATTTACAGGAGAGGGAGCACACAAAGCAGACAGTACTTACTGCCTGTATCAACAATGTGAGGCACTCAACTGGAACTGTATATTTTTATTTACAGTTGGACTGTAAGTATGCTTATGTACAAATGCAATTTTGAAATGACAACCTATTCAAAACACATCTTTTTTCCTTCTGAATAAGGAAGAATTAGCATGGAAGAAACACTTTGACTTAGCCAGGATAAAACACTAAGGTTGCCCTAACTAGTTTTGAAAGGTATCAATATTTGATATCTAAAAGATATTAAAATCTAAAAAGAAAATGGAAGTATTTAAAAAGTAAGCAACATGAATAAAATTTTGCATCAAACTGTTTCTAACCATGGAGCTGCAACAGCCCTCACAGACAAAGGAAAGTGGGGTCAAGCAAGGAGGAGGTTTTCCTCAGGTGCTTTGGGCTACTTGTCCACAGACAGTCACACTCAAAAGGCCGGAGGAGCTTGAAGTCCCTCCTCAAATCACACTGCTGCTTCTTGGCCTTCACCGCGATTGCACTGCTGTCACCAAGGCAGAGATGCTGCGATAGCACCTCAAAAAAACAACCTTCCAGAAGCCAATTAAAATATAGGCCAAATGCTTAGGGAAAATTTCTGTAAACACAGGAGAAGAGTGCCAGCTTTTTGGAAACTGGGTGTTTTTAATAAACACGCTAGGGAAGGACTGCAGGACAGACTGCTGCAGGGAGTCAGAAACCTACAGCAGCTTTCTGAAGATGAGAGGGTAAGATCCAGCCAGTAGGGCTGGGTTCTGTTCTGAGGGTAAAGACTAGAGAAAATAAGAACTATAGTGTTTGGAATTACTGGAGAAGTTGGCTACCAGAATGTGGATGTATACTGGCTTTAATTAAGAGGAAAAAAAAGGTCTCTCTAGCTAGAACATCAGTATGCACTTTGGGTGACTCAGGTTCCTTAACCCACCAGAGATTCAAGAGCAGACTGAAATCCATTTTAAAACCCAACATGTTTTATCATACATTTAAGTAGGGATGAATCTGGGAGAAGCTTTAGACCGAATCTTAATGTTTATTTAGGAATCTGCACAACCTGCCCAAATCCTAATGGGTCAGACAGGAAAGGACAAAAGGACAATCCTCAGTATTTTCAGCAGCGTATTTTTGGTACTCTCCTCATGTTAGCCTACTCCAAAGGAAATCTTACACAGTCCACATCCATTTACCACAGTGGACACACCACTAATCCAGCCAAAAGAAAGATGGCAAAGAAACAGAGGCCATTGTTTCTGCAGCTAACGACACTGATTGGCGATCGACGAGATTCCTCCATGTCGGGCACAGAGCGAGCGCTCCCGAAGAATGCCGACTGCTGATCTATTCCTATGACAAGGAGGAACTGTGGTTAGAGAGGATGTGTGTTCAACAGAGTGCAGTAACATGCAACAGGAGTCCAACACACGGGTCTAAGCCATCCTATCCTGCCCATCTCCAGTAGAGTGTAGGAGCTATTGTGAGGATGACCTTACTGGAAAGCAGACGGAATAGAGGATGCGGCTCTGCCTCGGGAAGCTAATTAAAAAGAGAGAGCTACAGAATAAAATACCTGAAAATACCTTTAGCTAATTCAGATCTCTGGCTGATAACAAAGCAAGACAAATTGCAAAGATCTGATACAATTTCTTACAGCATATTTTAACTTTTTTTAAATTATACAGAGTATTTTTCTCTGCAATATTAAATGGAGTATTTTTATTCTTAATAACTGAAAGTGTAATGTACTGTATTTTATGCTATTATAAAATTGTGTAAAGGTTATTTTGCTGCTAGTTCAGTGCATATTTTCATATGCAAATGACTCAAATTAAATTATCTCAAATAGTAGGAGAAATTCCAGAAGAATAGTATTTTTAATATAAAACATCATCCCCTCAAGTCATATTATAGCTAGAGAATTGCTTCTGTATTTATATTTTTTCATTAAAAATAAAATTATTAATTTCACAAGTTAATTTACTTTCTCCCATCACAACACCAAAATTGAAATTAAATATTCTAATGCTTAGAGATATTAAAGACTCGTTTATTGAAAGCAGCTTATTGTTTTAGGAACATTTTCTTGATAAGTGCACGTTGCTGCTACACCACTACAATATATGTAATGATTTCCTTGAACAAATTGTTCATTGTTGCTTGGGTTTTGTTAAGCTTTATAGAATTCATATTTGTCTGCTCAGGATCATACAAGAGACCTTATGCTCATCTTCACTCTGAGCAGTTTCCCAGTTTTGAGTATTTGAACAAAACACTTCAGTAACTTTGGTCTTGGATTTGACCAAAGGTCCAACTGTAGCACAGTGACCGTCCCTTCAGTGGGACTCAGGGTGCTTATTGGAAAGGACCTGCTCCCTCCACACACCATTTCCAGCCCCACTTTTACTTGCATGTAGCTTTTTTTTTCTATAACATGGTCATAACCTTCCAAGATGATTCTTAGTGGATCATAGTAATAGGTTTATAGCAATAAGACATGGGAAAACCTTCAGCATTTTCATAGCTTCATCTTGTCCCTCCAAAGGCTTCCTTTTGTTTAATAACATGGCTTATCCTTTCTTCTATTAAAAAAAGATATTTTTGCTTTATTTTAGATTTTTGTGCTCTGCCTAACTAAAGTCAAAGAAGGCTCAGACTGGGAATCTCTTCAGAATAAATTTATGTTGGAGGAACAAGAAATATATATAGTAGGGAAATTATCCCATCAGCTAGACAAGAACCTGTGTTTAGTCACTGAGCCACTTGAAGGTTAATCAGACCTTCAACCAATCCCATCAACACAGATGTGATGAATATTTGATTCGGACTAATTAGTACGCAAATCCAGCCATTCTGAAGGTATTTGGAATGGCTTAGACAGTGACCCGGAAAAAGAACACAGATAGTCATACTCCACATTAATATGCTCAAAAAATTACTACAGTCCCACTCAGGTCACCTTCACAACCTCAGAAGACTTGCAGGTGTGAAAGCAATAACTAGGAATAATGGCAGATGTTGTTGCTCATCTTTCCTTTAGCAGTGCTTTCCTGGAAACACAGATTGTGGACCTCGTGGTTGTGTTCAACCTGGAGGAGAAAGTAGTTCTACGGGGTTAGGACACACGTGTATCAAAGATGTTTGATACATTTCCAAAGGCCTGAAATCAGATAATCAAACTCTGGGCAGGGCAATACTTTTGGAAATACTATCTTCACACCAAGACCCCAGAAGGAGGTTTAAGGCAGATAATCTAAGGCAGAAAGCACGATCTCCTGCTACTTAGCTCCTTCTCCAAGGGTTTCTTCCATGGTATGGTCTTGTGTAGTGCAGACACATATGGTATCACAGTGTTTCATAACAAGATAAGCAATTATTATACTATTAGCCCAAAACTTATCAAACACACGCTTTTCTCCCCACCAAAGTACTGCAAAACTTGGAGCACTGAAGTTTATAAAACAAATCCACTGAATCCTAAAGCTGGCCTCTGAACAATGACATTTAGAATTTATAAATATATGAATAAATTATAAAAGAGAGAAAGAATGCCCTGAATGGCCTTCCTTCTTTATGACAGAGGCTGCACAAGGGGAACTCTTTGTTGGTCAGATCAGATTTCTTGTCACATTTTGACACTGCTTCGATTCTACAGTCAGCAGTAACTCTGGAAGAACATAATCATGCCCTACAAAGGTTAGTATCCCCACTTAGATTTCTGTTCTTTTTCAGACAGAAGTTGAAAAAAAATCTGATAAAGATGATAAATAAATAATCACTAAAATTCTAAATCAGAAATGTCAAAATGCAAACTAGAGGTATCTGCTATCAAATTGGGATGACGTAGAAAAACAAAATGTTATCTGAGTGGATACCAAAGCGAGGGTCTGTCTTTCACCTCATGTTTCCCAGACAGCAACTGAGAACTTGTGTCCATTTATTTTCCTGATTTTAAGTGAGGGGGAAAAAAAAATAAAAATCCTTCTTTTAACTGGAGTAAAAAGAGTTGTGTTACAGAAGGAAATACAAGTAGTTGTAATACCAACTGACAGAAATGAGAATGTAAAACTAAATGGGGAAAGAGCCATTCACTGAGAAAAGGGTGACATTACCCAGGGTGCTAAATTTCCTCACTCTAATGAGGCTTGACCATCACCCAGCACTTTCCATGGCCATGTTGATTCAACACAGCTAACAAACTGCAGGCTTGAACTTGCATGATGGATTTCTGCACAACAATAAAAATGAATACATGAAATAGCATTTTTTTCTTCTTCAGATCAGATTACCAAGAAATCTGTAACACCCTCACACATGCACAGAGTCATACAGTTTACAGAACATCACAAAAACATGCCAAAAAAACCCAGCAAACCTCAACTTCAAAGTGTTATCCATGACTTAGCTTTTCAGGCTACACAGTCAAACTGAGGTGTGAAGAAACTTCTATCCTAAGCCCTATAAGCTCTGGGCCAAAAGCATGCCTAAAAAGATTTTGATTTTTAATAGTCCTACATTAATGCATTTGAATTAAAAACCAAAATCTTGTAAAGCCCAGCATTCATATCTAACAAATGTATAAAATAAAACTTAAACTTAAAATTATGACAGAAACACTTTATAGGTGTGTGAGATTTACTCACAAAAGATAACTTATTGATAAACATTTCTTTATAAGATAATTTGATTATTTTTATATTGCAAGGAAATATAAAAGATATTTAGAAACTAAACAGGGAAATCTCTCTCATGTTTTCATTACACATCCTAGAAATATAACAAAAAGACAATTTTTTTAAAGAAAAAAATTGTCTCTGAATGAGCCAATATTTCAAAATGATAATACATGACAAAATATATCAAAATAATTATAAAAGTGATTCAGAGAAAAATGACTGTACATATTTTAAGTTAAACAGCAAGCTGTTAGTGTAACCAAGACAATCTACATCTCTACATTCAGTTTTCTTCCTAGATTTTAGAGAAACACAGAATCATGGAGGTTGGAAGGGACGTGAGATCATCTAGTCCTACTCCCTCCTCAGAGCAGGGTCAGCTAGTGCAGGTTTTTCAGGCGTGTATCCAGGGGGGATTAAATATCTCCAAGAATGGAGACTGCACAAACTCTCTGGGCAACCCATGTCAGTGTTTGAGCACCTTATCATTAAAAAAGATTTTTCTTATATGTAAATAGAATTTCACGGATTTCCATTTGTGCCCATCACCTCTTGTTCTATCACTGGGCACCAATGAGAAGAACCTGTCTCTGTCTTTTCTCTGACCTCAGGTGTTTATAGACTTTGATGAGATCCCCCAAAGCCTTCTCTTATCCATACTAGATTCCCAGCTCTATTAGCCTTTTGTCATATGAGAAGCTCCATCCTTTAACCATCCTTATGAGAATGAGCTGTCCATGCCTGTCTTGTGCTGGGGAGCCCAGAACTGGACACAGCACTCCAGATGTGTCTCAACCAGTGCTGAACAGAGAAGGAGAATCACCTCCCTCGTACTTCCAGCAATGCTCATCCAAATCCAGTCTCGGATGCTGTTGACTGCCTTTGCCACAACGGTGCATTGCTAGCTTTTGTCCAACCTGCTGCCCACAGGGACCCCCAGGGTGGTAGCACTGAGTTTCTCAGCCTTTTCTATGTCTCTATCACCAGGTCCCCCACCCCATTCAATAGCAAGCACCTATTTTCCCTGTGTTCTTTCTACTGCTGTTCCATGTATAGTCTTCCTTGCAGCTTTTTATGTCTCTCACCAGATTCTGCCCCAGATGGGCCTTGCTTTTCCTATCCCTGAAGAGTAACTCTCCCAGGCCACCCATCCCTGCTTCCACTTTTTATATCTGATAGGGTTTCTTGGATGAGTGAAAACATGAGACACTACCAGGAGCTGTTAACAAAGAATTGAGATCAGAGAAGACAATTGGAAAACACGAGACAAGGGTTCAGTACAGAAATATGAACCCACAGCTCTCAGATTCAAGATAACAGCTTCTGCAAGTTGTTCTGAGAACTGTGTTATAATAAATTCACAGCTTTAATTATTGCTTTTAAGAAAAAAAAGATGTTTTGACATTACTTTTGGGGAGGCCAAGATTTTACTTTCAAATTTTATTTGTAAAGCAAAAAATTGTGATCACAGATAGGAAAAAGAAGGTATGTTAATAAGCAACAGGGAGTTGATTAATACACAGCTGAAGACCTAAAAATGCCATGAATTTCCTGGCAAAGTCTGTTAACAAGCAACAGGGAGCTGATACAGCTGAGGACAAAAAATTCCATGAATTTGTTGGCAAACTCATAGAAAGCACACGTGCTACTCCGGGACACTAAATGCATTGTCTTGTGAGATGCTGGGACTCCCCCCAGCAACTAAAATCTTTGCAAACTCAAGTCCTGTTCTGGGTTCAAGATTGATCAGTTTAAGGACCCTATTTTTATTATTTTTAGCATATTGTTTACACTTCTCAGAATGAGACTATTTCCTTTTAATTACAGTTTGGCAAATCATTGCTCCCAACTGTTTCTTCAAAGATGCTTTGAAAAACAAGCCTGTAAGTTGCAGAAGAAAATTATTGCAACTGCACTCAGTTACAGTCAAAATCCAAACAAAAGCCTGGATTTCTCACTGAGTGACTCATTATGCTTCTTTCTAGGATCTGGATGAACCTTCAAGGTGTAACACATTCACAAATATTTTGTCTTCCAGATGGTCCAAATACCCAATGGCATGAATTACTGGACAAGAAAAAAAAGAGACCCTGAGCAGGTATATGTTTGTGTGAGAGCTGCTGCATTAGGTTCATCCAAATTGGTATCCAGTCACTAATAATGACCAGGAATAAGTTCTGAGGGTACATATAACAACAGCAATAAAATATTACAAAAAGGATTGAAGGGCAAAAAGAGTCAAACAAGTGACCCTTGCTTCTCACGTTCAATGCACAGAGAAGTGTGCAGAAGATATGCAAAAATCAGGAAAGAAGAAGAGTGTCACAGTTCCTAGTGAACAATAAAATTTGCAAAGGATATATAATTTAAAAGAAAGGAGTTTACAGTTTCATAAAGATAACACAAAACAAAGTTATGCCATCTAAGAGATCCCAAAGGTAACAATAAGGCTACAGAGATGCTAACTTGGGACCTGGCAGCAGTGTGCCTTAGCAAATACTGGCCGTGAACAGAATAAATCCCACTTCTCTGGAAGGCCAGGGGTTAGGGACAGCACCACATGGAAGCAACTGTATTCTTTTTCCTTCTGTAGCTAGCTGGGTCCGTCCTGGTGCGAGGGTCTATCCTTCACAGGGCAAAGACAGACTCTGTCAACATACTGCTCTTCAGGTTTCACAAAGTAGCTGTTTACTCTCACATAATATTTGAAATTAAGATAGTGCTAAACAGGTGTCATGAATCTCCATTTTCTTTAATTAAACTGACTGTACTGATGAAGCCAGAAAAGTTTCTGAAGAATCATGCTGTGAAGTATTTCCAGTATGGGCCCCAGGGAAATTTATTCTTCTTTGACAGCTTTACCAATAAACTAGAAGAAAACACAGTAATATGCCTGGTAATATCTGCAGAGGATACCAAACTTTGAGAATAAAGATGTGGGGAAAACACTGGTACATATATTTTAATATAAGATATGTCATAATGGGTTAGATCAGTCGTCTATTTAGATCAAAACTGTCTCTAGATTTGGCAAATACCAGTTCTGTGGGACACAGCTGTGGGGTTTAATATTAAATGCAAGATCCTAGACCTAAGAAGAAACAGTAAATCACACAACAATTATTTTACTCTAGAATAAGGAGGCATTGAGCAGGATTAAAGAATTTTGGTAATAAGATCTTCAATGGACATACAAGGAATGGCAAGCAGAATAAAGTTCAGATAGCCACCTTTAAAAAAAAAAAGTTAAAATTATTATACAGTTCAGAAGAGAATCATATTTTATTTGTCTTTTACTGAAAGGGCACGTCTAGAGTACAGTCACTGCTGATACTGGAGAATGGAGCTCTACACAAATCAGCTTTAGCTCTGCCTACTGGTAAATAGCAGGGTCATACTTGGGAAGTGATAAGAGCCCAGCAGCAACCTGGCTTTCTGGATGTGTCTAAGAGCTCAGCCCAACTGCCCAAGTGGTGACATCACCGATGGTACCCAAGGCAGCTCACCCACACACACAGGTAGCTCTACATGGCCTGCAGTAGCTCCTGTTAGACACATCTGCAAAAATAATATTAAAAAATCAATCTGTTTACTAAAAAGGTGGCTAGGAGTTATATTACTCCATTTAGAAGGTGGCAGCATTCAAAACTTCAACTAAATATTGGCTACTAAAGGTCAAAGATTGAAAGCTGAAACTAAAATAATTCAGATTAAGAGCAGAGTATTTTCAAACATCAAGATTATCAGCCATCCAAGAAAAAATGAAAATAAAAATATTAGGAGATTCAGTTACTTCCCTCTATTACCTGATGTCTGTAACTCAAGACTTCCTGATGTCTGTAACTCAAGGCTTTCTTGGTGATGGACTAGAACCCAGACCAACCTTTTGGGCTCACCACAGAATTTTTGGCAGTATTACTCTCAAATCTGCTCCCTGGGAGAAGCGGTACCAGCTGACCCCAGTGGCACACAGTACTCCTGGCACCTAGGGGAGCAGCACTTTCTGCATTCCTAGGAGTGCAGATATTGCTTTGTTCCCCTGGTATTTCTCAGTCTTCCTAGAAGCAGTTCTTCCAGCAAAGGAGGAAATGCAGGAGGCCACTGTACTTGTTCTTGTGCACGGCCAAAGCGATGAGCGCCCCTTGCTGCACCATTCACAAAAGTTAAGCTCTAGCCACACAACTCTAGAAAATTCTGATGGGCAGTATTTGGATGAAGAGAGAGGCGAAGCAGGTCTGACATGCACAAACCAGGAGCAAAATGTTTGCATCTGGGTTCTGTTTACTGGCTGTATCCTCCAAGACAGCCAAACAGGAAAAAAAAGCCCCTTATCTTCTATTTACAATACATCTTCTTTAAAAATTATAAATTGTTTTAGCTGTAACTGTCAGCACTGTGCTGACAATGCTTCGTTTTATTGATTTTATGATGGAATATTATCTGCTTTGCTGAAGGTTTTGCAGAGCTATTTCTAATCCAGTGATAGATGTTGGCAAACTATCCTCAGGAATTTTAACATTCTGACAGTTCTTGCAGTCTGAATATAATTAATAAAAAAACGCTGTAGCAAACTGCTTAGTGGAACAAGACTATGATTTGAGTCATTTCATTACAGTCTTTGACTAACAAATTGGAATCAATTTGTAAGGATAGAAGAGGAGATTATTCTGGCATTTAAAGTATTTTTGGAATGAGGGAAACATATAAGATGCCTCTCTCTGTTCCAACATTTAACCCATTGTCTCCAAGAGATCCATTTTCTTACTTCAGGGATTACTAGTCTTAGCTTTCCTTTTTTCCCTTTCCTTTCTGCTCACCTGTATTTACCCTCTTCCATCTCTCTTGAGACTCACTGTGGATATTACCAGTAACTTGCTATATAACAAGTAAAATTAAGAATTAATAAAGAATCTTTTTCTTTGTAACAATAATTAATTAAAATCACTAAGAAAAATATAATAATAAAAAATAAGAAGCAATAGTTTAGTAGAGAGCTAAGCTAGTCCAGGATGTTTTTTGATATAGCTTCCAGTTATGTTTTTGCAAGACAAGCAAAAGAAATAACTCCAAATAAATTAAAAGTTGTCTGGGTGGAGCACCAGGGAGCAGGGCACAAGAAACAAGGGCAGGGCTCTGAAGTATGAAAGCAGGGAGATGCTGGATTTTATCATGCTAAAAGGCTTGCTTTTCAAACCATCTGCTCCTCAGCAGTGAAGGAGTTTAAAAAGTGACCCATATACGTGAGGGGACCATATATAAAATACAGTAAATAGGCACATGCTTCTTAATTAAAATCAGTAATGCAACAGCAAAACATCTGCTGAAGGAAAATCTTAATAATCCTACTTGCAATGCTGCAAGTATTTTCTAAATTAAACTGGAGGTATCTGTGGTGTATGTTGTCCGTGGGAAAGGACCTTACGTCTTGCCTTTGAGAAGTCATCTCTCCTTATCATCAAATGAGACATAACACTATTAAAAAAATAAAACACCACTGTTGCTTCATGTTTGATTCTAACTGTGATTTAAATAAGGTTCTCTAAAGCCAGAGGTGTTGCTGGCTCTGAGAGTTGCAATTATACTTGACAGCAAATAAATAAGAACTATAGTGGTGAAGTACACACTAAGACAAACTGATGCATATAAACAAAAGGCAGAAAGATAACTAAGAAACCTTTTATCAACACACAGCAAGACAAGGACATTTATATCTTGTGCTGAGTCTACCCTTCATGGCTTAAATTCCAACAAAATCTATCTGGGAACCATGCAAGTGGACTGAAAATGGCTGTGGGAACAGCAGAATCTTAAAATTTCTAGCTAAGAAAACTTCTACAGTATCTTATGGGTTTTCTCTTGATTTCATAGCACAAAATGACCGAGAGGAAAGATTTCCAAGTTTTCAGCAGATTAAGGGTATGGCCATTAGCAAAGAACAACTGAACAATGTATTCTTATTTTAGAACACTTTGGAATCTCTACCTCTGTAAAAAGCTATCTTACTTCAGCTTCATTCCATTCCAAAGGCAGCTGCCAATAAATAAGTTATCTGGGAAGCAACCAGAAAATTTCAGAAACATTAAATAAAATGCCATAAGGTTCTGCACTGAGAGTACCATACCATAAGGTACCATACACACTGAAATATATTGTATGTCAAACCATGTTAGCAAATATGCTTCACTGACACTCTTCAAGGAGCAGAAAATATCCCAGCTTCTATTCCCCTAATCCTTAGAGAAGAAAGGATTCTATAAATAGCTGTTTAAAAGAAAAACCCTTGTATATCAATGATATTCTAATATTTTACCATCTCTGCTCACCTACAGTATCTGACTTGTTTCCTAAATCCGTGCAATAAATTTAATATTTAGTGCTGTGCAAATTCTGATTGGAGGGGAAAAAATTCCATGGTTGAAATTAAGATTGAACACTGGATTCAGTCATGGCTTTCTTAAATGCTGCCTGTGTCTTCAATACTCAGTAGAAACAAGTTTCAAGTCCTTTCTCTGTACTTCTGCAAATATTATCAGTGTCTTTTTGATAACATATTCTGAGTTTGAGCATCATTTGCTGAGGTATCTCAGACAGATGATGGAGTTATTCAAAGGAAGTTTTCAACTGAGTTTGGGGTGTCAGAAGGGAAGAGAAAGAAGTGAGAAAATATCAATCTCATCCCCAATGCCCCCTGTGCCACTACAATAGCACCACCACAATATGCTTGTACAACACCTGATGGGGTCTCACCATGCAGCCCCAGTTTTAAAAGGCTGTGATTTGACATCTAAACGGCAAACCCTCAGAGGAGGAGAAGCTCAATACGCTAGGAGTACAAATAGTGAACACAAACACAGGTGTATTGAGACCTGAGGAAGCTATCCTGTATTACTATGAACCTACCAGATGTTCCTATATCCTCTCTAGTGTTGATATATCCCCACCTATAGCCCATCAACAATGTTTTGATAGCTATAAAAATTAAGGAAATATAATGCTAGGAATCACACATCACAGCTAGCAGCAGGACAGCATCACCACTTCTCCCCCTTGGACTTTCAAACAAATCAGATGCCCAGAGGAAAATCCCAGCTGTGTCCAGGTATTCTGCCTCACTGGGAGCTCCCTGAACCCTAGCTACAAAATAAGAAGGACCCACAAGTGAAGGCAAATATGTTGGGCACTTGCCAGCAGATGAGACTTGATACCTTCCCCAGTGCTCCTGATGCAGTTGCAGTAAGATATTTGGGATCACATCTTGCCTTTTAACAGAATAGATCCCTAAGAAAGAATCGAGGCACCTGAGCGGCAAAATTTGGGCCAGTGTGTCCTCAGTTCCCACTGACCTGTAAACTGCCAAAGAGACTTTGCTTTATTATTTTTTTTCATTTGTAAAACCAGCTGCCTCGAGAAGAGTGATGTTGAAGTGACACCCTGCTTCCAAAAAATCACTTGCTAACATCTTCATTAAATAATTGTATTTGAACACCTAACTGCTATTGTAAAGTTTCTCTTGGATTCTTAGGATTCCATTCAAAGCAAGAGTTATTTTGCTTCTTTAATGTTAGGGGTTCCTTGACAGCTTACATAAATACTCCAAAGGATACAAAGGACTTAAAAGTAAATTTCAGTCATTGATTTAAATGGAACAGCAGTAGGATAAAAATGAACTTGTGTGTGAAGGGTTTGAATCCTCTGACATACATCTTGCATTTGCAAGTAGGTTAATACTGCAATTGAGTAACTTGCATAGAAAGAAATGAAAGATATGAACAATTCCATTAATTTTTTTGGTATCTTCCAGTGATAATAATCTAACAAGGCTACTTTTTTTCAATCACATCTCATTATTAAATGAAAATAGTCTTTTATACTTCCTTAAATGGAGATCAGGAAAATGGTAAAGTCAGCATCGGAATTCAGCAGTGCTGATATTTGTCATACTTATTAATAGCAACCACTACCAGATAGAGAAAAGTGGACTTTTTTGTCATTTCAGCATGATTATTTTACCCATAAGATTTTGATTTACCCCCACAACCATTTTCAATTAAAAGGAAAGTAGAAGGAAAAGAAAACACAACAAAACCTCACCAACACCAAACCACCAAATGTGCACCTTCTAACATAAACTTCAAAGAAAACTGCACCTTCTGCTGTAAACTTCCCTAAACAAAATATTATTTGGTTTTCAGATTTCATGTCCTTGATTAAATCCCAAAGATGAAACATCACAGAGCATCAGCATATTCCATTAAACCAAGGGAGCATCCTGAAGATGTCCTTGTGGTTTGTGTCTGCCTGGCTAGACCCTGGGATTGGCAAAATAAGCAGCCAGCATAACCTTGGCCACTGCCTTGCACATTCAACAGGGAGCTGTTTTTCAGAGTGTACCTTCCCTGAAGTTACCTATGTCAGATTTTCCATTTGTATGTGTTTAGACTGTTAACTTCACTAATAACTGACAAAGCAAATAACTGCTGGCTTGCTGTAGAATGCTGCATTTTACTCCTAANAAGGAGTGCAGGTGGGAATCAACAAGGGTGCTGATGCCCCCCTTTACTGTACCAGTGGAATGGTTGGATTATGGTGGAAGTAGGAAGTACTGGATTCAAAGCTCTGAGGGAACCTAATCTGTATTTTCCATCTCCTGGGAGAACAACCAATTTCCTAACTCCAACCTGATGACTATAAATGAGTTTACAGGCTCCAGTTCCCGCAACATATAGATATATTTTACAAGAGATCTTTACGTGATAGTCAGCTGACGATTCTGATACCATGGAATTTCAAGTAGTGCATGCAAAGTGAATGTTTTCAAAATGGATTATTTTCTTATGACTCCAAAGATACCTGAAGAAATACATAACAAAAAATAAAAATAAAATCTCAACCTCCTACATCCCGAGCAAGAGCTTTTATTTCTGAGATACTAGGGAGTAAGAGGGAGAAAACCAGTGCTTTACTAGAAGGTTGGAAGAGGTTCAAGGTCATTTACTAAAATAACTCCTGAGAATTTCTCATGCAGTTGGCACAGACTGGCTCAGTGAATCCATCCACGTACATCAAAAAGCACAGGTGTTCGGAGCCTGCCAGTGACAGTTGAGGTACTGAACTGGATTAGTGTCTCCACCTTACCTAGGAGTATCAAGGATCTCACCTACAAATAGCCTCCTAAGACCTAAATCTTTGTAGACCTAAATCTAAGGCACGTACTCATCACTTGACTGTAATCTCCCAAGGGTCAGCCTCAGGTTTCATGTTTATCAGCTACACTCAGGTGACAACACATGGCAAATGCCTGGTTTCATCTAGCAGTTCATGCTGTTTATTCAGCTCTTTGATTTTGCTGTCTTAGAATAAAACTTTCAGAGTTGTTCTGTTTGCTTAATGACAAAAAGCTTCTTTATACACAGATTTTATAACCAACAGATACTTTCATTACCTCCATTTCCAGAGGATTGCTATGTTTGGAGATTCACCTCTGTATATAAAGCATCTTGAGCAACTTTGGATCCCTGAATAATGCATATTTACAGATAAATCAATGTCTTGGTTAAGTTCCAGCTGGGTATCTTTCACCTGAAGTTGTGCAAAGTAGATCCTATTTTACTTTGTACATCATCAGCAAAATTCTCAGCTGAGTTTTGGCAGCATGATATTCACTATGAGTGATGAAGATGAAGAGATAAAAAGAGTTGTTTTCAAGAGGAGCTGGAATCTGCTGAATCTGCCTGCAACAGTCTACCTTTTCCAAGTGCCTCCTTGTCACAGGTTGTCTTTTGCACTGGTAATAAGTGCAAGTGTAAACCAGAAAGCTACAAATACACTTGCTGCTTCTTTATCAAAATTCAGTATTCTGTGACCCCAGTGGTTGAAATAATTTTTGATTAAAATAGGAGAATCTCCAATAACATGCATTTGTTAGACCATTTCAGAAGGGACTAAACCAGACATCCAGCACAACTGAAACACGGACAGACACACAGAAATTACAGGTCATTAAAAACAAAGAACAAGGTTATGATCAAAACCAATATGAACTTTATAATTCATGGTTAGTCATGACACACCATATGTCCTCCACCACCTAGCCACAACAGGGTGCTCTTTAATTACTCTGCTAATGTGCTCTTTGTGTCTAAGTGCTAGAGGACATATGGTACATTTCACTTGTAACCATGAATTTCACGTCTTTAATGCTTTCTGTCAAAATTCACATGTCCTTTTAAAAGTATATGTGTGTATACATTTGAATTCAAACGCTGGTGTTGTCACTCTTTGAATCCCTGTGCCATTCTGTGCCTCTTGATGCAATGTATTTATATTCTATTCCGGGAACAAACGGAGAAAGATTGAAATCTGTTATATTCTTATTGCACAGACATATTAAAAACAAACAGAAATACATCACCACCTACTTAATGACCTGGAAGAGGGAGGGACAGGCAGCTAAATCACCAGTTACAGAAAAATGACTTTCAGTTTCAAACTTTAAGGCTGAGCTTACACAAAGAAATACTAAGTGAATCAACTGTACTTCTGCTTTATCCTTTAACCGTGGATCAGGGAGCAACTTTGCAATTTATTGCCATGTGCTGCTGTCCATTAACGGACAATATTTTTAATATATTTTTTCATTTCAGGTTAAAAGGGAGAAGGTTTTGTCAGCCTCTTCAATTTTTCTGAGAATGACAGTTCAGATGGGAGCCGATGAATGAAAATGCCATTCTGATGCACCTAATGCAGTGTAGGCAGTGATCAGATCTCTGGCATAAACAAGGTGCAACGCAGGCTTCAGTCTTTCTGCTGAACATAGTATTCCTCATCTAAAAAGGTGTCAGTGTCTAGACAAAGAGGATGACATCCTGTAAAGTGCCTTTGGAAATTAGACAGCGATTCGATGCACCTCGGACTCAGATGGTGGTGATGTGCCTGATGTATGTACAGTCAAGACAATTAAGTTACATTAATCACATTCTGAGTCAATTAGAGTTCCAGAGAGATTTGGGATTTGCCTTATGTAGGAAGAAGGCTCATTTTATGTTCCAGTTACACAAGCATCTCCTGTGTTTTTCAGGGGTTGAAAGCAGAGCCAGCTACCATACCAGCCACTGAATTCTACAATGTTTACCCCAGTCCCCCATGCACTTCAATATCAACTTCAGCCCACCAAGACTTCAAATACTGCTGCTCAGACTGAACAGATCAAGATCAAATATTGTGCTAGAAAACATGGGCTTAAGCTACACCTTGTCGTTTTAAAGGTTAGGAAACCTACAGACTGCTGAGTTTTACAGTAAACAGTAGTCAGGCAGAAAGCTAGAAATGTAGCTCTCGGATGGATGGGTCAGGTTTGCTTTTTCAAGCTCAGTGCTGCCTGCTGCTACTTTTAAATAAACTTGCATTCTGATGCTTGTCTTTGATCTGCAAACGAATCTGAAGTGCAGTTCCTCACGTGGAGGAATAGGTACAAACTGGAATGCTCACATTTGGCTCTTCTTACTCTGCATAGCAGAAATAAGCTCCCAGTCTAAACTAGCTTCTGAAAAGAACCAAACCAAAATATTCTCAGCATTAATCATAGGCAGACAACTGTCAAACTCAAGGATACAACTATAGGTGGCTAATACACTGGCACTTTTATACTATTTGGAATGCTCATGAGGACTACNGAGGAATAGGTACAAACTGGAATGCTCACATTTGGCTCTTCTTACTCTGCATAGCAGAAATAAGCTCCCAGTCTAAACTAGCTTCTGAAAAGAACCAAACCTAAATATTCTCAGCATTAATCATAGGCAGACAACTGTCAAACTCAAGGATACAACTATAGGTGGCTAATACACTGGCACTTTTATACTATTTGGAATGCTCATGAGGACTACTGCCCTTTTCTGTTGCTGCTTCTGTTGTTGCTTCAGCATATGAGACAAAGGAGCAGGAGGAGATTGGGTTATTGGGGATTACAGGGGCAAAATCCACACATTCTTACATAAAATGAAAACTCTCCATAGCCAGTTATGATTCAGTTTGCTTGAAACTATGCCAACTGAATTATAGCTGTTTGGTACCAATCTGACAAAACTCACGGGATAAAGCAAAATGTTTACAAGATAATGCAGCTCACTGCACAAGATGGCTAACGGCACACGCGGCGAAGGATTCACAGCTAGTCAGGAAAAAAGATACAGAGTGCTGTAAACACTTTTCTGTGAAACAGCTTTTAAAACACTGCCCAAGACAGATAAAAACACTCACGATTATAAGAAATTGTCAGAAATTGCAAGTTCATACTTTCAGCAACCGTCTAACCGGCCACTATCTTTCCACAATTGCATCTGGAAAAAACCACTCACGATGACGTGAACAAGGAGATCGTTTTTCATACTTGCAACTTCAGAAGATGGTCAGAGCTTTGAGGTCAAAGTAATTACAATTGTCTCTCCTTCAGATTTGTATATTGGAAAACTGCAACTGAACTCATACAGCACAATAAAATGGCTTTTGAAGTGGAAAAATGGACTAAACTGTTTTGTGGAGGATTAATCTCAATGTATAATAGATGATTTTTGAATCAGGCGTTTTATGGGAGATCAAAGATTTTGCTTCTTTTAGCA
>VWZY01007438.1:174300-268408 GCA_013399075.1 Chloroceryle aenea | reverse complement strand
CCTGCTGCTACTTTTAAATAAACTTGCATTCTGATGCTTGTCTTTGATCTGCAAACGAATCTGAAGTGCAGTTCCTCACGTGGAGGAATAGGTACAAACTGGAATGCTCACATTTGGCTCTTCTTACTCTGCATAGCAGAAATAAGCTCCCAGTCTAAACTAGCTTCTGAAAAGAACCAAACCTAAATATTCTCAGCATTAATCATAGGCAGACAACTGTCAAACTCAAGGATACAACTATAGGTGGCTAATACACTGGCACTTTTATACTATTTGGAATGCTCATGAGGACTACTGACGACTTCTGTTGCTGCTTCTGTTGTTGCTTCAGCATATGAGACAAAGGAGCAGGAGGAGATTGGGTTATTGGGGATTACAGGGGCAAAATCCACACATTCTTACATAAAATGAAAACTCTCCATAGCCAGTTATGATTCAGTTTGCTTGAAACTATGCCAACTGAATTATAGCTGTTTGGTACCAATCTGACAAAACTCACGGGATAAAGCAAAATGTTTACAAGATAATGCAGCTCACTGCACAAGATGGCTAACNCTCAGCATATGAGACAAAGGAGCAGGAGGAGATTGGGTTATTGGGGATTACAGGGGCAAAATCCACACATTCTTACATAAAATGAAAACTCTCCATAGCCAGTTATGATTCAGTTTGCTTGAAACTATGCCAACTGAATTATAGCTGTTTGGTACCAATCTGACAAAACTCACGGGATAAAGCAAAATGTTTACAAGATAATGCAGCTCACTGCACAAGATGGCTAACGGCACACGCGGCGAAGGATTCACAGCTAGTCAGGAAAAAAGATACAGAGTGCTGTAAACACTTTTCTGTGAAACAGCTTTTAAAACACTGCCCAAGACAGATAAAAACACTCACGATTATAAGAAATTGTCAGAAATTGCAAGTTCATACTTTCAGCAACCGTCTAACCGGCCACTATCTTTCCACAATTGCATCTGGAAAAAACCACTCACGATGACGTGAACAAGGAGATCGTTTTTCATACTTGCAACTTCAGAAGATGGTCAGAGCTTTGAGGTCAAAGTAATTACAATTGTCTCTCCTTCAGATTTGTATATTGGAAAACTGCAACTGAACTCATACAGCACAATAAAATGGCTTTTGAAGTGGAAAAATGGACTAAACTGTTTTGTGGAGGATTAATCTCAATGTATAATAGATGATTTTTGAATCAGGCGTTTTATGGGAGATCAAAGATTTTGCTTCTTTTAGCATTGGGCAGTAAGTCAGATTTCTTCAGGTAAATATAAGCAGAGAAAACAAAACTGAAGGGGAAAATTCAGCCAACTTCTACAATTTACAAAATAATTTACTATTGTTGTAGCTAGAACTAACAAATATTAAGTTTTGGCTTAGGTGGATGATATTGATGTTTTTAGTAATGACTGCATAGGCAGAACTATACACCACTGACAAACTCTGTCTAGGAATTCTGGAAAGTTTGAAGTTTCACAGGTTTCCCTGGCATATTCCCATCAACAACTGAGAGTGCTCAAAAAATGGTGAGGGGACCATTCACTTTAAAGCAGGCTCAAACAGTTACACAAACTGATCAACCACATGAACCATGTTTGCTAAAAGGAGACCTAGAAAGTAGAATTACACAGAGTATTTCAGTGCCGAGTTCCTCATTTAACTCAGTAATGAAAACAGTTCTATTTGTTTAGCTCGACTGTCTCTGCTCAACAAATGCCCTATCAAAATTACCAGCATTAGCTGGAGGCAAGGTCCCTTTCTGAAGGGTCACATATTAAATGGATTTGGAGGATGAACTCTAACTTCTGGCAAGTGTCTTCCTCTACCAGAGAGGAAATCTGACTGAACACTTTGGGAAACACTTTTGTCTCGTACACCTTTTCCCTCCTGAAGGAAACAGCATTTCTCAACCTATCAACTCCTCCTCCCTGTTCATCATCTCTAAATTTACACCACATCTAAATAAGACCCAGATCAGTGGCTTTCCCATAACAGAAAAACTACAGGTTACATTCTAACTTTGCAAATTTAACTTGGGAAATCTGTGATTTATTTTACAGGCATGCTTCCAAAGCAGACACACAAAACCACTGCACGAGCTTCACATTTTCCCATCTTTGGCAAAATGTAAGCTCCATTAAATAGGACAGAAAAGCATCTTTTCCTTAAACAATATGCTCTGGTGGTTTAGGCTTGACTTTGTATCAATGACTGTTTAGGTACTGAACAACAATTACAGGATACTAACTGAGCATAGACTTGAGTGGTCAAATATGTTGACAGAAACAAGGAAAATTATATTTAAACATGGAGAAACCTTCACATACAATAGCAGAAGTTTGGGTGGCCTGTTCAGTGAAAAAAAAAAGGTAAAATTGTGCCTTTCAGCATTAAAGAGTTAAGTTAGAAGTTCCCTTGTGGTTGACTTTCACCCAGTTTCTTCCTGAAAGAACTATCAAAGAAAGTTACACTGGATATTACTTTTCATTTCAGAAGGATTTCAGCAATCCCTAAACCTCCAATGGTATCTTCTTGACAACCTCATCTCTTTGTAGTGGTAGCTAAATTAAACCCAACTGTCATCAATGAAAGCTCTCAAGAGTAACTCAAGGATATTCAGCACACATGATCTATAAAGTATGGTAACCAATCTTAAACACCATTTAAGGCAGAACACTTAATTGAAGTCCACAGTCTTCACGCGACATTTTTATTTAATATTTATTTTTGTCTATTCTCATCTTTAAAATGTCTTAGTTGAAGTCTAACCTAAAAAACTACTACTTCACGGGAAAAAAAAAGCCAAAAGATTGTAAACTTTCAGAAGCAGCAAACTGTTGTTGAGTTCAGCATAAAAATAACTAGGAAATACTACAAATCATATTTCCATACTATTAGGGTAACACCCAGGCACTTACATCTACACAAGCATTTCGATGAGATTACTTTTCTTAATGTATTCACTCCTATTTCCACAAGCCCATTCAAATCCTGAAATACATGGGCACTTTCAAGCCTGGGGCTGATATGTCCTTCTAGATTCCTTGCAGACCTACATAGCTAATATGACAGACAACATATTTTACAGTCCACTTCCAGCCCTAAGATGCAGCTTTTCCAGAAACTACCTGATCTGAGCCATGCATAGGAAAAAAATCTTTATTCAAGGACTGGGTTATTTGAAAGCAGAATCAATTCTTGCGAGTATCATAAAAAGCATAATGATGCATCCCATGTCTGTTGCATCTTCCCAGCATCAGTTCAACAAAAGTGCACCATATCTTTATGTTTCTTGTTCCACAAGCCACCTATGAAATATTAAATAGGGCCTTTTATTCTTGCAACCCTTGGTGGGCTACTACCAAGGAACCACTAACCCTCTGTGCTCCCTCTGTTTCCAACAGCTGCTTTTCCACAGAGCAGGGAAACACATTTAGCAAACCAGGCACAAGCACTTCAGCTTTTGATGGCCAGAACAGACCCGTGCACCCCATCGCTGTACAGCAGCCTGAGGTATGAAGTGATTCAATCCTGTTTAGCATAATCCCACCTTTGTCAAGGAGAAAAAGATATTTTTATCCCTGCAAACTGAAACAGAGAAAGAGAACAGGTATGATAAATTCGTCTGCGTACTTCACTGAACAAGCTTTTATACTTGGCAAAACCCTCAAATGCTTGCTAATGGGAGCAGTGGAGAGACCTGGGCTGGATGGAATATTCAGCCACACAATCCACATGCTCCACAATCTGCCAACCCATAATTCAGATACAGACTCATTTAGTTAAACGTTAAGGCAATGTGAAACATGCTACTGAGCCAGGAAAAAAGAAAAAAGCTCTGAATTCCACAGTGAATTGTTTGCCATCTCTTTATGTTTTGCATTCAGTGAAAAAAAAAAATAGTTAAATTAAAATATCAGCAATATTTGTCTTTCTGAACAATACATCTGCCATTTTCTATGCTCTGAGTGGAGAACAGAGCATAGATGTGATAAAGTTTACCCCTAGATGTGATAAACATTGACTTCCATATTGAGAATCCCTAAAAGAAGAGATACCAATCACAAAGTCTGAAAAGCATCGAAGCTCCAACACCACTGCCATGATTTTCACTCCTAGTTGTAAGGCCAGAAAGATAAATCTTTATAGAGCACCAACAGATTTTTTAATACTGATTTCACTACAAGAAATGAAGCTTTCTGATCCAAAATCAAATTCCTTGCTGCTGGCTGTACATGTAGCTTTAAAGCAACAGCTCCAAAATCCAAGTTTGGAAACAATTTGCCTATAATCTTAATTAAATAGTGGTTAATAAGATGAGACAGTCCCGGGACCACCTTGGACATACTGCTACATGAAACAAAGAGGGGATGAATACTATTGAGAACAACATTAAATATTGCTGCTTTCACTGCCTCTAAATTATCCTTTAGGTTTTGGAGGTGTTTTTTTTTAAATTAACATACAAAAAAATGACAAATAAAACCTCTCAGACGTTTTGTTACAAGCCATCAAGAGTAATTTGCATGCTGTCTTGCTTTGAGACTGCAGCAACTGATACTATTTTCAGAGACATGGACACACTTGTCACCATTATGAGTAGAACTGAATTCTGGTAATCTCTGTAACAACAGAATATGTTTGTTAAGATGAAGGAAAAAAAAAACAGGCAGAAATGTGTACGATCCACCCACAGCAGGCTGTTCTGTAACACCTGCCACAACCTGAGCAGTAAGAGCTATAGGTGGATGCAGAAAGCTGAACTTCCAACTTTACTCAGCTATGCTGGTGACAGCTATTTAATGAAACAGCATTTTAAGTGCATGAAGTGAAAAGCCTGTATTGGGTGTTATTAGTGTGTTGTGTCTTCCTTGTGACTGATAGAAAGCAGCAACTGTTAAATGGTATCAATCAAATATGATTTGTTCCTGGTGCTGTCACCTGAATGTGTTAGTTGCTCTCCCCATGCTCTGCTATTCACAGTTGGGGAACACAGAGCCAGTGTCTGTCAACCTGAGGTTATCTCTGACCTGTTGTCACCTGAAGTCATCTTTGGCCATTGTAGCAGGTAAAATACCTTCTTCTCACTCATCAACGCCTTGTATCACAGTGGCAGAGCCAGACAGGATGTGGTACAAAGGATTCTGACTGCCAACAGTAGCTGGAGAGATGTCAAAGTAATTTTGCAGCAATCAGACGAACGTATTTATTCACAAATTAAATAACTGAACATATATTTGTTAGAGGTTTGATTCAGTTCTTGTACTTTCTTCAGGAACAGATAAAAGCTTTTATCTTGGACAGCAATGCAGATACTAAAAGTGATAGAAAAAGACCATGACAGTAAAAAGACCTGTCTTTAAATTTTATCCAGATTTTATACAATAGATTACTTGAAAGGGTAAGAAGAATATTTTCATGTTCATTTCCATGTTAGAAGGAGCCCCAGAGCACAACTTTTATTTTAAATAAAAATACTGTAAAAGTTAAATAATTAAGAAAAATCTTCAAGCCTCAGTAATTGGAAGGGTCCCAAAATCCCTTTGTGTTTCATGCTGAGATGCACAGAGAGTTGTTCATATTTAATTGAAAATGTATTAACATTACAATTTCAAAGGATCAAAAATAAAGGGAGTTTCCTGAAAATTTAAACCAGGCTTTCAGTGTTTCCTGTTGTGCAGAAGAAAGATCTATTTTTAATGGAATAAACTGTAGAAAAGGACCTTAAGAGGGCAATTTCATCATTCTTCAGGGAAGCTGGTGGGAAGTAAAACGCTGTGTAATTGGTTTTGGTGGGTTTTCTTTTCAAATATATTTAAAACTTTGAGAAAGTTAATGCTCCCACACAGCAGCAATCAAACACAAACTTTATCTGAACGGTATTTTCACTAATTTTAGATGCTACTAATTTGAATTTACAAATACTAAAGTCTACTCCTTTGAAATCCTTAAAAAGGTTTACACTTTCTTTTTCATGTTTTCTAACTCTTGCTTATTGTAAAACTGAATATTCTTTTAATGTTAATTATTTTTCCTTCCTGACAGATCATGGATATCCTTACTGCCTCGAGAGAAACCCTTGATTACATCTATAAAATCATAAATGCAAACTAAAATGTAAAAAAAAAAAAAAGAATTCAAGATCCTATTTCTGAAAATTAATCTGTCCCAGATGGATATTTGCAACTAAAGAGAATTCAAGCACATTCAGTTTAAAGGAACTGTTGTAAAGAACTGCAGTCAAACACCCCAATATTTTTCTTAAATTAATTTTTTGAAAGCTGGTTTCTTCTACCTTGTGATAAGTGTTAAAAACTTCACCTCCATAATGACTGGTTTCTCACTGGTCATACCATTTCATTAAAAAATGCAATCCGTGAGAAAATTGTAATTGGGACCCGTCATACTTGCCTAACTATGCTTTTACTTTGGCTTCTAATGATCTGAAACTTTAAAGGTCTGATGCATAAGCTGGTGAGAACATCTTCGATACAATCAGTAGACTGAGCAGCTGACAATTCTTAACATCATAAATTAAATAATTACATCTACTATTTTTCCCATGATGTAAACAAAGTTATGGCAACAGAACACTGCACAGGACCAATGTCTCTTGCTTAGAAAAGAAATTCTTCAACACACATGCAGCAGCAGATTATTACTGTGCAACAACAGCCTTTGCCATTTTCTTAATTACAGCCACAACCCTTAGCACTGCTATGAGGAGGGAGAATTGATGAGTTTCTTTTACAACACAATTCCTTCCATACCGTACTTTTACTGCTTCAGAAGGGGCAGGTGCTGTTGCTTTAAGGTGCTGCTTTTTATGAGACCATAAAATGACCAGAGAAATAGGTAAGAAAGTCTACCTAGGATTTTTCCCGCAGGCAGAAGCTGAACCACGCTGCTTTAAACCCCACACTGGAGCTGATGGAACAGCAAGGGTGAGGTCAAACCATTTTGTCACACAGAGGCATTCACACCTTCTTAATGGGGGAGTCACTTCAGTGACTCTTCACTCATCTGACACGCACACGAGCAGCAGGATGCTGCAGGAGCTGTTACCTGTGATCCCCACTACAACCTACACACGAACCCCTATCCAGGCACTCATGCTCCCTCTAAAGCTGTGCCAGAAAACTTGACTAAGCATCTAAGGAAAGCATATGGTGCACTTTGAATGTATGGTACCAGCTGAGGTCCACATTCTCATACCTGCACTACCAATCCATAGATATTTCTCCAGATATTGCCCCACTAAGCACTGAGATTCCCATTCCTTCCTTATTCAGAAGTCACTGCTGCACTGGAGATACAGCTGGTCAGCATTTCACATTTGCCAGGGTATAGGTAGTGCTCATTTTCTCTGCTCCTCGCTAGGAGCAAACTACAAATGCAAAGATGCCACTAGTGCCCAACTAATTTCAGTATCCCAGCCTACAGGGTGACAATTATTTTTCTATTTCGAGCAGATATTTATGCCCTGAAACTGCAGATCAGTGATGTTGACTGCTCACAGACTTCCATCAACACATCAGTGATAATTTACTCATTAATATCATAATACCAAAATCATGTGTAATAAATCTGGGAGACATCAGATACCAGTTACCTCCTACTAGGGACTGACATGCTCTCCATCATCTAAAGCCAGTGCTAATACTAATTCTTCACATTAAGCAGCAGACAGGCTCCTTTTCCACATAGGCACCCTGGAAGCAGCATAGATCACCATGAGTCTACATGCTTATGTTCTCCCTTCTCTGTGCAGCTTCATCTTTGTAATTCATTGTCCAGACAGTTTTAACAGGCAAGCCCTGGCTTCAGCCCTTCCTAGGAAAGCTCATCTTACTGTATCGACCCCAGTTTGGTAAGGTCCAGCCTCAGTGGCCATTCCCTGCAGTGGCAGGCAACTTCTACTGCTGCTGCTTTCTCCAAACAAGGGGACACTTTATTGCTGCTCACTGAGCCTGAGAGATGAGGATAAGACAGCTATTAGCTTCCATGGGATATCTGTGCTACAAGCTACTATTGGCATTGCAATCTATCTCTCTGATACAAAGAGAAAATCATGAGACTTCATACCTCAAGACACTGTTTTGCAAGCAGAAGTAATAACAGGCTTTTTATTCAGATGCCACCGCATATCTGCCAACCACACATTACCTTCCTAACACCCCTTTCCTAAAAGCATCATCAACGTGGAAAAGTTGAACCCTGAAAAGGGAAGAAATCAGTTTAGCTCCCTTGCCTCCATCCATTGTGCTACAGCCTTCGTTGTAAAGACACCATTAGGGTTTATTTACATGAAGCAGAGTATCCTAAGCACTTTCCTCTAGCCAGACTAATATCCAGTTCCTGAATTAACCACAATAAAAGGATAGAAAGACCACAGTTACCATTGTTACTGTAAGGGTCTCTAGAAAGCACATCCACCTTGCTAAATCATGCTAAATCATCACTAAAACAGAATCTTGGCCCTGATGAAACTGGGTTTTCAGCCCTGACGATGGGCCAAAATGAAAGACAGAGAAAAAGCTCACAAGTACTTCTGTAGGGTTATCCACGGTCAGTTTAAACAATACCATAGAAGACACTACTAGGAAGAGCAAGGGAAAAATAAAGCTCCCAAATCATAAGACTGATACCAACAACAGTCTGGTGCAAGAAAGGCAGGCAAACAAACCATTTCTTTGAACCAGTAGCCTGCAGATTAAAATCCCCACCAGGTTATACATTATCCACGGCCTTTGTCATATCTAGTTAAATAGACACTCTGCAAAACTATCACCACTGTAGCCATTTTAAAGGTATTAAAATCATTCAACCTTTTCCTCTATTTCTATATTTAAATGCATTGCTCATGTAACCTACAACAGAAAATTAAAGAATCCAGGAGATCACCATTTATCTCAGTTTTCATTTACAAACACCAGCTAAATTATATAAATTTGCAATTCACAAATATCTGGCCTTTTTCAGATGTGAAAATTCACAGGGGTGTTTGAGAATAACATCCAAATACCTCCAACATTTCTCTGTGGGTTAATAAGTAATTTATCATGGAAACAATATAATACTGGCTTGCCAAGAATATAATTTAAGCAAAATTTCCAAGAACGTATTAAAGTAGATATTTGTCTCCCTAATCTATAACATTGGAGTCATAAATCCTGAGTGCTTTATGTGAAATAACTGATAGTTTCTATTCAGATTATGGCAATTTGGCTGCTATGCTCAAAAAAAGGGGTCATGTTACATTTCAACAATTAGATTACTAGAGTAAGGGAAACAAAATATTTTGATCACATCTTATCCAGCAAGTATATCACATCTCCTCCTGAAAAAGTGACAAGTCAAAGCTTCAGCAGAATCACATTACACCACTCAGGGATATTAGAGAGGCAGCTTCCATTACAAATTTCTGCCATCACCTAATGAGGCAACAGACATTGGGATATAGTTGCCTCTCTCAGAATACCTACTTCTGTCTTCAGCACTTCCAAAGGAGGCTATGTAACAGGAGATTGGGCCTTTGGGAGCAATTTCCAGAGTCCAGCTGAGACCTTCTGCTTTCTTGCTAATGGAGAAGCAGCAGACAGACCGAGCTGGGATGGACATGGGAGAAGATTCTTCAGGAAGGTGACATTATGGAGAGAGATGCACCTTCCAATTCCTTCCCAGGTTGAGTAAAACCTCTCTGTTATCAGGAACACAGTAACTTGGCTATTGCTTACAAGTAGGAGCTGGTGGAGGTGACTAATGCTGAGTATGTCATACGTGATTGGGAACATCTGATGGGACTGAGGCTGTGCTGCCCTGCTCTCAACTATAACACAGGCAGAAGAGATTTTTACTGTGAGCCTTTTCTAATATTTCATAATAAAAAGAAATTCCATGCTGGAGAAAAGAATCTAAAGCTCGGCCTTAACCTTGAGGGTTGTGTCATCTGGAGCAGCTGACAGATTGGCTCACTGGATTACACACACACACACAGATCCCAAAAAAAGATTTGGCAATGGTTACAGATGTCCTAAAGCAAGACTTCCAGTTCATAATGACTCATGTAGTAGCTGCATTCTCAGAAATTAAGTATCGTGTAAGTGATATGGCTATTTTGCAGAAGTGGGGTATAAGCTAAGATGAAACATCCAAGAGAATGATCCTATTATGGACTGGCAGCTGGGTAATTGCAAGAAAAGAAACAAGTGGTTTATAGATCTGAGTCATCATCTACTGAACTAAATTATTTGAATGTGAAGGCTGGGAGAGCTTTCACTAATGAACACATGGGAGAAATATTCCTAGTGTTAGTCCATAAAGACAGGTAAGGCAAGAATTTGCTGTAGAAAAAAGAAAAACAAGTTATATGTAATAACATTAAATAACCAGAAATAAAATTTTGGTATTAAATACAGAGCTGGAATGGAAAAGAACAGTTTCAAAGAGTGTAAGAAACTTGGTTAAGGCAGAGACTTTACACCTGTCCAGTTCATCTCTCTGAATATGTCGAAAGAACAATTAGGAAATGCCATGACTGAGAAATTTTAGTGGACGCTTTATGAGACTGAGAAATTTTAGTGGACACCTTATTAGATAAAAAAGAAAACCTTTGCTTGCCAGGTTAAGAGTTCTGATTGTTCTATTAAAGCCAGACAATTATAGTCCAGGCTGTTTTGCAGTCAATCCAGCCTGTCTCACTAGTATCTGAAATTTGTATTGAATGCCAGAGGTTTGGAATTCCCTAAATCTTATTCGAAGCAGTTATTAAAGAAGTGCAAGCACAGGCCAGATAATTCCTCCGTGGCATATGAAGTATTTTGCTAAACTGAGCCTTCTAACAGAAGACACGGTCACTTTTCCATCCAACTCTACATAACAGCACAAATGAATATATTTAAATCACACTGGAAATTAAATGCATGCTTATAAACGACATTCCTGCAAATTTTCCTGAACTGGGACTTCAAGGAAATATTTTAAAAAGTGAAATTTATTCATCTTTACAGCTATAAAATTTGGAGATCAACAGTTATCTCCTTCTTACAACTTGTGCTGTAGTAGGTTATTGACTTTTACCTTTCCTAGCAATAGTAAAGCACTTGGAGAAGGTGCCAAAGCTTGACCAGCACCGAGGACAATCATTTAAAAAGCAATATATGTTTGGCACCAGATATCAATAAGGTTCTCCACTACCACACATGGCAATTAAAACTGTACATTCTTGTGTACAGTCAACTGTCAGTGTGAAGCAGATGGGACAAACATTTCTTTTTAGAGCATGGCCTTCTGGAAATTACCTATCACCATTCAATTTGAGAGCTGCAAGCAAACTTTGGGGAGTACCTTTATGCTGGTGGAAGGCCTCACAGTTCTGCTTTATCATGGGGTCTAGGCACACTGACCTTAAACCCCCCACCCCCAGCTGGTCTGAGCCCATTCAGGCCTGCCAGAGGAAATACATTAACATGTGAGAAATGGGTCAACAACAACAGGGAATTAAAAGCCCAGTATAAGCCAAAACATTAAAAAATAAGAGTACAGAAGGAAGAGGGGGTGAAAAGTGCCTCCCCACAACTGACAGACTTGCTCATGATCAGGGTTTCTCCCAGCTGACCTACTTCACCTTGAAGCATTCAGTATTTCTGGGCTGTCATTCATTTCTCACTTAGAGACATCCTATGCTTCAATAAAAATAAAAACTCCAGGCTCTACACGTTCATGCCTCAGCATCATCATTCAAATTCCAACTCATCTTCCCTTGGCGATAAACAACTCATCTCTGTGTATTCACAAACTAGTTCCTGGTAGGTATACATTTCAGCAGGTTACCCTGCTGTCCCTTAAGGCATTTGGTCTGTTATGGGGGACACCTACCAGGGGGTGAAGATGTGCTGAAACTGGGTTCATGTATACCACACTCAGGTCAACACCTTAAGATAATGAGTTCTCTATTATTTCATCTCTAGACGTCTCTGTGCAGTTATCATTGCAGTGAGATGGTAACACCACATTTAATTTTTCATCTTCTTTTCAACAAGTCCATTTATCTAGCCCTTTAGAAACAGCCTATTCCATACTGGAGCTGAAACAAATACACACATTTCAGTCTTAGAGCAAAGATGCAGTAATCATACAATGCTTGAGCATGTTTTGAGACATGTGTCATTGGGCCAGCAGTTTTAATTGCCTCGAGTTGGTGAGAATCAGATACAGCCAAACACTGTCACAGTGTAAATGAAAGTGTAATGGGTATCTGAGATAAACAGAAGCACAAACAACTCAGCTGCAAATGAGCAAAATCTGTTCACAAGGCAGTCTTATGAAATAATTGAGCATTTCTGTGCATTATATTTTTGCTTGGACTATTAGCAATCAGGTGCATCACCTACTGTTGGGAATCACAAACCCGATTCCTCATCTACTGCGGTGAAAATGTGCCCTGAAAACAAAAGGCCATCTAAACTAGATTCCACCTCTCTTTCTCAGATTTCTTCAGCTTGTTCCAGAGCTCCCTCCCCATGTTTCACCCCTGCTGGCAGTCCTTAGCTTTGACAAGGGTTTTACATTCATTAATAACAATACTACTTATCCACAGTGCTAACCACTCGGATGAATTCTGGGCTCTGCACAACCATTCCTGTATAGCTACTGCTGTAGTGCTCCATAATTGGCCTGTCTGCAGGGGGGACCATGGCTTCACTCTCAAATGATTTTCCTATAAAGTCTCAGCTCTTGCTAATCGCTTCTGACAAATACCTTCCAGGGCTCCAAGGTTCTTATTTCCCATTCTTAGCAGGAATTGGAAAATATACATTTCTGCCTGTTAACGTACTAACAAACATTTCAAGCACGGGTCACTGATTCAAACACAGGTCTCTCTCTCAGGCATCTTCTGTTCCTGCCACGGTCCCCTCGCTGCAGCCCTCTCAAGCATTTCCTGTAACCATATTATTCTGAAACAGCTGTGGCTCCCAGCCACCCTCTACTCTAAACACTAATTTAAGTCCAAGGAAATGATCAATCTCAAAGTAACCCTTTTATTAGTTCAATTCTAGATAATTTTATAACTTGAAAGAGATACAGTAGCTCGTAGCTCTCTGGGAAGTTGAAACATCTGTACTGCCAGGATAACACTGTCTTCATGGCAGCAGTGAGTTTGGTCTGTGACTCAGGAAAGCATAGTTCCACATTCTCAATATTAAGGAATTTCTCTGTGAATATTTTCCATTGAATACACAATTATCTCCCTACTGGCAACACATCCAAACATTCAAGTCTTTGTTAGAACAAACATTTTTTAAATATTATTTTTCTAATATAAGTGGTTATTTATATGGCCTCCATCACTGCAGCATTAGAATAGTCCCTGAAAAACTAATTCTAAACCATTTCTGGCACAGCATGCTGTGCTTTATAGATTGGCATTTTAAGAAAACACTGAAGATTAACCAAGAAATGAGCAGCAGACCTGGCTGTCAAACTTGCCATCTGAGTTCAAGTTGAGAATTTATTATTTAGAAACCTTAAGAAAATCCCCCCAAACCCTCACTCTGTCCAACCTCACTCACAGCATCCTCTTACAAACAGAGTAGGACCCTGGGTGCCCAAATTTGTTATGAGTAGGCTATCTAATGCTTTACCATGGCACATGAGGACTGCACACCTTTACGTTTGGAAATGCATGCATCATCTGCTTGAAAAGGAGACATTCCTCCCCACGGAGATGTTTGTCCAGACAAAGCCCCATCACACAATCGGACACACGTACGCCATCTAGACATATAGGACATCCGTATATAACATGAGAGGAGATGCTGACATTTCAGTCCCAAGAGATGACTTGTAGCCACTTGAGGTATCTCCAAGCAGCCTCAAGGAAAGTTGGTAGCAGAGGGCAGGAGAACCAGAGCCATTCAACAACAGAGAAGGTGGGCAACCCTGATTTCAAGTACACTCACAAAAAATATATTGCAGTAAAGACCTGAGAAGTTGAAAAAGTGAATAGGACACATCTGCAATTTATTAATTACTTATTATTTTTATCAGTGTAAGTTATTCTACAGTTTGAACAAAGCTGCTTAATAAAGCCATACATCAACTGCAGTGCCCAAGCTGGCCACCTGTGCAGTTAAAATTCTAGCATCAATACATTAAAAATTATTCCCTTATAGAGGTATATACGTACTCTTCTGAGCTTTGATAATTTGGATTAAGTGATTTTCAACTACCACTTGTAACTACAGGATCTGATCAAAAGGTGGCAGCAGAATTGTCAAGTATTCCTCCCTACACAGATTTTATTTGCTTCATTTTAAAAGCATACACAATTTCCTTGACATCCTTAATAAAGGAACAATTCTCAAGCCTCATTACAGGCTTAGATTTTTAATTACTTTCTGATAAATATTTTGTGCATGTAGGAACACATGGTGGTATGTATGCTGCACTGTATTGCTGAGTATGCAATGTAAGAAAGAATTTCTAACTGGCTAGTGTTTATACTTCCCATCTTCCTGGGATCAGCTTTACTACACAGCCACTACCACTAGCTAATTTAAACAACCTCAACTGACAGAATATCTTACAGCAATTTCATGTTGTACCATGACATGTGTACAAGCATTAGCATCGCAGCCAGAGTGTTACAGCTGAAACATAAAAAGGAGCACAAGAATAAATCACTAATTTTCATGATGTTCCTGCTCTTCACTACAGATACATAATTCTAGGAGGACGTTTCTGTTCCAGTCATCAGAAAGTTAACATTTAAAGAGAAACATTTAACACATAAATGTAGGAATCAACAAAAGATTGCATGAGGTGCTTTGTCTGCTACTATCATTCGCCACGTGTGGCCAATAATAGAAGCTGGCAAAACTCCAGCAGCTGTGTTTAAGGATCTGCAATTTCACACAGATGCCCAGTATCATTCTGGACAGCACGTGCACCATACACAGCACATGGGAAACCATGGACGAGCACAGCGGATAGAAAAATAAAGGGCATGTCAAAATAGCAGCAAGTTTGCTAAAGCAAGTACTTGAATGTTCAAATCTTAGCCCATCCCCTTGCTGCATCTGCAAAATTGTGAAGTTTTGATTGCTTATTTTCTCCATGGGCTTCAAGCAACATTGAGGGAACAGAAGGCAGGACAAGTATTGATGAGCAGCAGTTCCATACCTCTGCTTCCTCCTTATCATGTAATACGTGGTCTTCTGACTTACTGCACACCCTACAGAAGGGATGATCAGCAAGTCTGTGCATGGGCTCAGCAAGAGCAACCATTCTTGTGGTACCCCCAGACCTCCCCAGCATTACCCTCAGCTGAGCTACACTGAATTCTGCAAGGCAAACCAGTGATAAACCAGAGTCAGTCCTCCTGACCAGAACACTGCCACTTCCCCACCTGGTCACTGAGCATACCCACCTAGGGCTACATGGCCAAAGCTGGATCTTCCCTGATTCCACACCTCCAGAGCAGGTGGAATCACTGTTCCCAGTGAGTCCTTTGCCACACACAGCAAGGGTGGTGGAGAATACTCCCCGATCTGAATGCAGGAATGGCAAACATTCCTCCAGGGTTAGGAAAGATGAAAAGTAGCAGCACAGTCTGGGACATGTAGAGAATGTAAAAATAGTAGTTTTTCAAAATAAATAAGTAGATCGAGCCTAAGCCACTCTCTGTCAAGATGACAAAATACAAATCTTTATGCATTCTGCAGTGAATTTTAAAGCCTTACACCAAAATCTAAAGTGCTAGCACATTCATAGACACTAACATTTGTTAATGTGGTGCAAATACAAAGCCTTATTTTAAGGGGAAAATGATAGCATTGAGGCTGGTATTTTCCACGGTTAAAAGCAGTAACATTACTGTAAAAGACAGAAAATGCAATACATTGCATAACTCTACTTTCAGTTAATTCTGTTGTAATTTGATGTGTCATTCTGGGTTTTTTTTCCCCCCTCTCACTCTTTTTGCAGAGTAAATGGAAACCATCACTGGAAGCTGTATCACACTTAGGAATGCAGTCCTTTCTGATCAAATGAAACACTTCATGGAAAAAAACTGATGTCACACTGATGCTGCTAGAACAGAACTCCCAAAGTTGCTGAACAATGACACATCCTTTCCTTCAAATTTATGTATGAGTAATAGCTTTGTAACTCATTTATGAACTTCTATGTCCCAAGGAGGGAGGAAAAAAAGAGATAATTGCAACTTGCTGCATAACAAACTATTAAACTAATGTCAAAGAAAACATTATCATTAATATTTGTATTTGCAACCTGAAGTACTAAAGTAGTTAAAATTAGAATGCAGTTTATATATATTGCACTCTTTTGCTAATAATGTTGAGGTTATAACAGTCATAGCAAAACACCTGAGCTCCTGGGTAATCACTGGCATAAATGTCACCATCTAAAACCAAACACTTGCACACTGCACAAATCCCCATCGCCTGGGGCTTTTCCTACTAACAGGCATTCACATTCATCCTTCCCCCACTTTGCACACAGCTCCCTCCATTGCACCGACTGTAACGGAGATGAACACCACCAAAGAGCATCAGAATGGGTAAAGATCATTTGGCCCATAATACTCACTTCCCAAACACTTATTAATACTCACTTCCCAAACACTTATCTCAACATACAGACTGACAGACCCCTTTCTGAACTGCAGCCCAGGTTGCTGTAGGAACACAATACACGTAGGACAGCACAACAGAACCCATGCTGCTGTGGCCAGTCAGTTAACAGCATAGGTGGGCTTCCTCTCACAGGCTGCTGACTTTGAGGTAGAACAGGCTCTCTTTAAAACAATTTCAGTAAAATAACTCTGTAGGCCAACTTCAGCCTTCCTAACCTACAGGGTACTGTAATTCCACTGAAATTAAGAGAATTATTTTGCATTATTATTTTGCATGAGTGCCAAGGGCAGAAGAATTTAGCTTGGTACATCACTTACAATGTCTTTAAATCACCATACAATAGAAACAGCTCCCTGCAGATTATTCATTCAATAGCTAAGTTCCATATATTACTGTATATTTTTTGCCTTTATCTACCTGCAGTGTATACTGGTTTGTAGAATAAAAAAAACTAGCAATGCATTGTGGATGGCCTGGTAGGGAATGAGAGAAAATAAGATATTCAGATGACCTCCCCATAGGGTAATAAGCAGAATTAGAGTGTATACCCCAGGGAGAAGTCCCTTCCAATAGGAAACATCAAAGTCAGAATTGACGTGACAGTCCTAAACCAGTTATTTCAGAGTGTCTGCAAAGAAGGATGATGGGACAAACACAAATCTGATTCAAAGCATGGAGCAGGATCTAGTTGTACAGTAGCAGATAAGAGCAGAGATGAGGGATGGCAAGCTTTCGGTGAGTTGTGGTGACTAAGAAAAAATATGTATCAGAGACTGGACAGATAATATACAGCTGGTGATATCACCCACAACAGTAAGTCAGGATTTCTACTGGTAGACTCCAACACAATACAGCCCACATCCACATTACAACCTGGAAAGGATTTGCTGGTATTTATGCTAATCACATATTTAAAATCCAATATATTTTAAAATTATTATATATTTAAAATAGCAAGCCACTGTTCTCTCCTTCTTTGTTTATGCTGTAACGCAACAGCTGCGATAACATATTTTCAGTTATTTGATGCATCCACAACAAATTAAAAGTGAAAATAAATAAATAAATAAACGGATTCAATTAACAAATTATACCAGCCATGCTCAATAGAAGAAAAACATTTAAACTAATGAACCACAGGAAAAGTGGCCAATCAAAATCATGTACTCTGCACACTGCATGGATTTTGGCAGGTCACCAAAAGGTGAGAGATCTACGGGTTTTACCAAAAATGCTCAGCCTTCTCTGGCTCCTCCCTCTAGTGCTGTCTGCAGGGAGAACAAACTCCACCCCAGTCACTGCACCTAGAGTTTTATCTTCACTGGCTCCAGTTTTTAAGGTGGCTAGGTCAAATAGAAACACAAGATCCAGAGACTTGAGTAGAATTTACTCCATCTAAATATAGCAGCAAGGAAACACCTCAATTGATTTCCATCATTGCAATGATACAGGAAGAAAGTTCAAGCTTCAGGCACACCTGTATCCTAAGACACTGATGCTGTTCTTATCCTGTTGCCCAAAGGCAGCACCTGGAATACCCTTTTGCCTCACCTCCCCATCAAGTTGCATTGATTTTAAGAGAGGCTAGAGTTTATTAGTTCTAAAACAAGTGCATCTCCCAGGCTTTGTAACTGGTGAGCCTAATCTTACACAGCCAACAAGGAAAACACAAATAAGGTCTCTCAAATTTCCCAGTTTACTCAAGACTGAAACACACATTCAGTTGAACCTACAGCATGAAGCAGGACCTGCTGCACTCTGCACAAGCTGCAGCCTCCGAGTAACTCTCAGAAGATAATCCTAAACAGAACCCATTACTGTAAACCCCAGCAAGGGGTGAAAATCTATAATTAATGATCACTGTCAATTTAGCATTTCCCACAAGTGAGTCCAGAGAGCTGAAGTCTTGACATTTTGAAAGTTATCAGAATCAATTTAATTAGTTGGAATAGGGTTATTCTCAGTATAATGACCACTCTAACTGTTCCTAAAGTACCCAAGGAAACCAGAAGTTAAGAGCATTTGAAAGGACTTACCTGTTCAGAAACTGATAAACTCTGTGAAGTGGAGGATAACACAGATATGGTGCAAGCTAAAAGGCTATCAAGAAAGATTACAAAAGGACATCCAGTTCTAATGTTTCATAATAATTAAGCACTCAGAAACAGTTATCACAGCAATTATTATACACGCATGATTGATGCAGACTTCTCCAGGTTTTTAAATTATACTCTAAATGATCAGGCCATGGCAATTCCAGAAAATGACTGGTCTTTTTCCCATTAAATTAAAGTCCAAAAAGAATGGACTGGGGACAAGACACCCCACAACCCAATCAGCTCTTTAACTGGATAATGCAGGACACAGGGTTTTAACCAACCTTACTGCAGAAAGCAACACCAACAATCCCGAGGCAAAACCTCCCCAATTAGGAGACTTTTTATCGTGCATTATGTTTAACTTAGAAACCCCGGCATCCTGGCAGTCTACAAGGGAAAAAAAAAAATATTCTTTACATAGCAAGTTTCAAAGATTGCCTAACAATCAATATTTGGGAAGAGCTACATGAGAAATTTCCCTTGTGATTTCGCAATGACTCCGATTCCCCAAGGTCTGTGTTACTGACATTGCTGCAAATGTAGTGCAAGCAGTGAAAAATGGAAGCTGCATGTCCTGTGCTTTCCCTGCTGCCTTTACTCCAGTCGTAACTCACTCTTGCATATACTGTAATTTAACCTGTGGAGATCCCAGAGGGTGCTGTATAAACACTGTGTGAAAACTTAGCCTGATCATTAAAACAGTAGAGCATATTTTGCAGATTATTGAATGTTTTCTAGTAGATCACTCAGATTAACTTTTTTTTTTTTTTTGCATTAAGCAAGGCTTCATTTGATTTGGAAATGAAATTTTCCTATTAAGCAAATCACCAGAGTACTTTGGCACCTAAAACGAGCCAGGAGCTGAGAAATGAAAGCCATGTATGTCAAATTCCTGCGTGTTTCCGGGCAGACCTTAATCTCTCCTACAGCATGTCCCTTAAGGTGCCATGAGCCACTTTAGAGAAAATAAAATCTCCCACTATCGGCCATAAATATGGAACTGGGCAGCTGCTGAAGTTACCCTTGGAGGAAAAGCTCGCTCTCTGGGTAAAGACTTTGCTTCCTCTCTTAAATCCTCAGCTGAAGCCTGGCACACGGTCAGGTCCGATACCCACCACTCCAATCGTTAGCAGGTATTAGCTGTCACATTACATTAGCCCCTCATCATGCTATCTTGCATCATGCCAGCATGTAATGTGATTTAATGGAACATGACATATGTGATGTGACGCGACGTGATGTGACAGCTACCATTTAAAGGGGAATGCACCTATTTTCAAATCAGATGGCCATTATCAATTAAAGCTGCTCTGGTGGTGGTCAGACAGTTATATGTCAAGCCCAAGCAAAACTAACCGGCATGTGTTGCCTGCGCTACTGAACTGATGAGCTGGGAATCTGCCAGCTACCCAAATTATCCTTGGGTAATTTGACAGATCTGTAATATAAGCTCTGTGTATCAGTTCCATGTCATATTTGCTCAGTACTACTGAAAGCATGTTTTTGCCATTTTTCTTCTTCATCCATCATAATTAAAATCACCTAAAATGCTGATTACCAAGCTGTAACTTCAGTTCTGTTATTATCAGCTGCTGTGCTCGGTACATGAAAGAAAAAGAGAACAAAGAATATTATTCTGTAGCTGCAGTGAACAAACTGCCGAAAGCATTGCAAAAATGGCCATTTAACTGACCAGATACAATGTGGAACTAATACAAAAGTTACTAAGAGCAGCAAATAGCGTGAGTAATAAAACCTTTCTGTAACCACTTCTGCACAACGATTTTTCTCCCTTGGTAGAGAAAAGACATTAAGTGCTTGATGCTTAAAACCAAAAAAGATTTGCATAGGTGCAATGAGATTGTCATAAATCTGTTGTAGGCAACAGGCTGTGTAATATATGCATAATTCAAAAGGAGAGAGCTTGTAGATGAGTTTAGCGTGTAAGTGAAATTCAGACACTGTAGTGCAGCGGCTTTACAATGCATAAGGAATGCTTATTATCCTTATGCAGATTGAAGTATTGATTCTTCATCATTCTGTAGTTTAGCCATTAATATTCATGTAAAGCCTCTGGGCTGGTCACCTTGCAGGAACGCAGCGAGCAGCGGAGGATCAGCCCTGGTTTGTGTCGGTGCTTCAGCACGGGAGAGAGCTCGAGAGCTCTCGGTGCACCACAGTAACATGGCTCCCTGCGAGTGATGTGCCTGCGCTTGCTGCTCAGTTGACTGTTTCTGATGATCTTGCTGCTGCTGCAAAAAAGGGTAAAGCTGCTGCCTCTAGATTTCCCGATACAAAAATTGCACTTCAAGGCCGGATGGCAGCTTGAAGGTCACACACGCTGACGCCTCGCATGCCAGAGACAGGAAGCCTAATTTTAGCCCACAAGAAACTAGAGTGCTGATTAGAAAAAATGAGATTCTATAATGCTTCAAAAGCTTTACAGGGGAAAATTATTCTTAGCACAAGATATCCCATCGTACCTACAGGATGCAATGCTTCACGGATGTCGAAAGAAAAGGTTTCCATAATAAGTGGTGGAAATGAATGAAAAGTAATTACACAATTGTCTAAAACAGGGAATGTTGAAAGAACTGTGGCTATAATAGGATTATATAGTGATTCTTTACCTTATGATCAGCCAGCCTCATAGAATAATAGGGAAATAAGTAGCAAGCTCCAGATTAAAGACATGGAAATATTTACAGTTTTATTTCTAGCATAGCAGTTTCTGCAAAAATCTGCAACGTGAACAGTAGACTGTGCCACCTTTCCCTGCACAACACACTCCCAGATCCAGGATGATGGCTCCCACATGGGTCTGTCTTAACAGAGAGCCTGGTCTCACCTAACTTGTCAGGCACGAGCAGACAGGCTGTGTGGTGTCTGCCCAGGATGTACTGCCAAGTGCCAGTGGTTGTTTCATGAATTGGAGCCTGGTGCCTTCTGAAAGGGAAGTTATTTTGTTAAGAGAGGTTGTTTCACAGACAGCCCATTCCATTCATAATCACACGTATTTTCCCTTTCTCTCCTTTGTACTCTGTATCATTCCTGCAGAATATGCTGCACTTGCTTTCAGGGAAAAACAACACTCTCCCTGCACTCCTTTTTAAAATTGTGCTTAAGAGAATTTAAGCCAGAAGAGAGGGGTGGATAAAGAAGGGTCATGACCAGCCACTTACAGATCACTGGCAACCACTGCTGAGAATCACACTGGGAATCTCCAGCTGGGCAACCTCCTGAAAGAGCTCAGCAGAGGGTTCATGGCTGCATGGCCAGCTCTGCACTCCCATACTGACTACAACCACAGTACCACTAACACACTGTACATGAGGAGAACCAAAGATCAATGTTTTACTTCCCCCAACCTTTGTTTTCATAATGAAGTAACCATAGAAAAGGGGGTTTTTGGTCCCTCAGATTTCTTTGGAAGTTTAGTTTTCCCATTTACAGTCACATATATTGCTCAGCATTCGAACAGTCTTCACTGCAAACAAATTTCCAATTCTCGAGTAGTTATAACAATAATTTTTGAACTTCACATAATGCAATTACAAAACAGCATAACCAATTCGTAAAACATGCCACAAAGATTATTACCAGCAATTGCCTCTCTTAGACTCCACTATTTACCTGTGTCAAATCATGAGAATTATGTCGAGACTCAGGTTTATTTTGTAAGCATTTTTGAGTATATTTTCCTAAAGTTTTTTAACAAAAATGTTAAAAAAACCCACACCACACCACAGAAGGAAGCAATAAAGTTAATGAAAGCAGCACCCAATTCAAAAGTTGCAATAAAATTATTCTGTAGGCACCTGGTCCACCATATATGGTGAGGTATGTCTGATCATGTGTGCCTTTTGACATACACTTAACAGATCACTGTCATGCTTGGAGACTCTATTCTCTTTAGACTACAGTATATTTCTGAGACTTCTTTACATGACAGTTCTGAACTAAAAAGTTGCACCACCTAAATGTTCCTTTACTTCATTCTACACAGAGTTCTTCAAAACACATTGCAACCAAGAGTAGTGGAAGTGGCAAAAGGAAATCAGTGTTGAATTGTTTGGAGGTTATACTGCCGTATTTCGCACCTTCAGGCACAGTTCTGATTTGATTATAATGATATCTTTACCTCTGGGGAATTTCTGTTCCCATCCACATTTTAAAAGCCGATATCAAGGTCAGAAATTTCATTTTGGACATAGACTTCATATTCCAAGTCTGAGTGTTTAATACTTTTTTTTTTTTTAGCATACAGAGTACACGGTTCCTCTAAATCAGGTACATTTGGAAAGCAGTTAAGGACATAAAACCAGCCATACTGAGTGAGCCCAAAGACCCTTCTAGCACAGTATTCTATCTCCACCAATGCCACAAATGAATAAATAGGAAAAAGTATAAAAACAGGACAAGTATAAATGATATTTCCCATAATATTCACTCAGGCTCCACTTATTTTCAACTTGGGGACTTCCTGAACCAGATCCGATATCTGTGTGTTTAGCTGAACTTCACTGAATTTCTCCTCCATGAACTTGCCCAGTCTCCCCCTAGACCAATAAAAAAATTTAGCATCCATCATTCTTTTGGCGAGATCAACTCCCCACTACACAAAGTCCATGTCTTTTTATTTGTTTGGAATCTGGGTCCTACTACCTTCATTTGATTTCCCCTGGCTCTTGGACAAGATACTGTGAAGAGAATGTGAACAACTGAGCCTTATCTACACTCTATGATTTTATAGACTATTATCACAGCTTCCATCAGTCCTCTCTTTTCCAGACTGAAAGATCCTTGTTTATTTCATCATTCCTAATACAGGAACTCTTCCATGCATTGCTATCTTTTTAGACCTTCCATGGAGCCCTTTTCAGTTCTGTTACAGCCTTCTGGAAACTGGGGAAGGGGGGCATGGGAGGAGGCAAAAAAAACCCTTCTCGTTTCCTAGTTGCAGGCAGATCATGGCTTTTCTCACAATACTGTATTTATATTCTCCATTTCGTTATTTTTCCTTTTCTAACTATTTCTAATATTTGATTTGCCTTCTAACCATTATTGAGGACTGGACTGACACCCTCAGACTCACCAACCTTATTCCAGAACAGTCAGGAGAAGATCAGAAGACATCATCACAGGTGTGTGAAAGTTAAGGTTTTATTTTTTCTTCTCATGTGCATCTCCTGACATTTACCTGTATTGAATTTAGCTACTATTTTATTCTGCAGTCACCCACTGTATCTATTTTTCATTTGTCAAGCAAAACAAGGCAGATTATCTCACATACTATCAGCATCCTCTAGACGCATTTTTCAAAACGGGCTGTTTGTCCCGTCAGCTTGGGATGATAGAAATTGCTCCTGCATGGCTTGAGGCACTTGCCCCATCTGTCCACAGAGGTCCCAGCAGGGATTTATTACAGCTTATTTCATAAAAGTCATGTCCTTAAGGAGGCTCCATGGTACTACCTTCCTGCTTCTCATGCTTCTAAATACATGGAAGGAAAGCTGCTCACAAAACCTCCTATGTGTTTTAAGCTGGATATTGAAATAAAGATGCTTTGCAGAAACATTTCCATTTCTAAACCTTCAGCAAAATTCAAGCAGAATTCTTGTGGACCTGTCTACCCCTTCCAAAGATCAGTCTTATTTTTTGCTACTAGCTCATAGTGCTGGTCACCCCCAGGTCAGCAGGACTCTGACACTACCTTGGACATCCAGGTTTCAGCTGCACTTCAACCAGCAACCAGCTAATGGTCATCTGGCAAATGGGCTACCATGGAGCCAAGGGTATTGGAAACTCTGGTAACTGAAGAAAAAAGCTGACAATTCTTTCAAGGTTTATTTTAAGAAATGGTTCAACCAGGCTGATCAGTTGTTCTCATATTATTGGCCAAAGAATTGTGTTACTTCCTGCCTGAAGTCTCAAGGACTTCTCAAGGCTTTGCTGCATGGTACCTAGATCCCCTCTGAAGAAATGGTCACTTGTCTTTGAAAAGGAAAACAATTTAGCATTTTTACTGAACAGAAACATTTGGGTTGTGAAGTTAGGGTTAGTGGTTGGAGCTGATGATCTTAAAGGTCTTTTCCAACCTTGATGATAATTCTTATGATCTTTCCTTCCACTGATTTAACAGGGCAATGTGGGTGAAGAAGGGTTGCACTACAAGCTTACTGCATTTCCAATTTCAGATCCCCACAAAAAAAATTTTGGCAGCATCACTGAATTATCTCTTCTTCTTAAAATAGAAAAGAAAGAATATGCTTCAGCTATGCTTTGACTACACAAATCAGTAATTGCAATGATCATATGATTGTTCCTTTAGTACAGGAAAAAATCTCAATAGTTTTATAATAGAACAATTCCCGTGTGATTTTTTTTTAGAAGACACAAAATATAATCATTTTAAGCCACAGATTAAAGTGCCTTTCTCCTTCCATTATATAAATCCTACACCAGATTAGAAGACAGAATCATATCTCTGTCTCCATTATGACCTGAAATGAAACAGGTTTTATACTATATTGACAGAAATCTTCATCTCTAGGGGCCTGCATTTGCTCTTACTGAAGTTAATGCAAAAAATCTAATTGGCTTCAATGACAGCAGGATGTAGCTGAGGCTCCATTCATGGGTCTTTCTGGAAGGAACAGAAGGAAAACATTTGTGACCATTATCCTATCTCTATAACCATTTATCCTATCTTTTTGTTTTGCCCCGTATTTCAAAATTTTAATAGTTAGACATCATTGCTGCAACTAGAAAGAAACTGCCATGTGGGAAATGCATTTCTTGGGCACCTATGAATGACTTCAAACTGCCAGCTGTCAGAGACTGCTGCTAGACTCCTGCTCCGTTCCGCAGCGTCAGCTCCTACGTTGGATATTGTTCATTTTCTGGAAGCATTTGGGTTTGCATTTTTATACCCGAGTCTGTAGATGTAAACTATTAAGGTTATCTGTGTCAGATATTCATGAAAGTACATGCTGAAAGGCAAATTCATAAAGGCAAGGCCATACTGGCAGCATGCTTCATCATTCCATCACAAAGATAATTCTGTATATCTCCATTCTTTTGACTAGGTACCTAGAGAAGACTGTATGGACATGCACATGTCCACTGAAAACAAGAGAAAGAGCATTACCACTCTCTTTCCAAAACTTATTTTTCCCAAATCCAAGCCAAATCCACTCTAGGTGCTTGCCTTTGGTTGATGCTGCAGACGTTCAATAATTGTCACATTCTCAAAAAGCCAGTTCTAAATGGCCTCAGAAATTCTATGGGATCTTCTAAGGCATAAGCAACAGAAGTTTGAATCCTAATTGTATTTAATAACATTCAGACATATGGCAGTTAAAAGGCAAAGAGGAAAATAAACTCTTTAGTTGCAAAAATCCCAATAGTGAGTATTTTTTGTGAATGTTGAGTCTAGAACTCCCTGCATGCTGAGCTCTTATTCTGAAAATGAATACTACAGGCCAGGACAAAGCTGGAGCAAGGACAAGAGCAGGCACAGTACATGGCAACAAGGCAGGGAGGAACATGGAAAAGGCAAAAATGTTTTTAGCATAAGTAATTACATATAAAAATATCCTGCTGCTTTAATTTCTTCTAGGAATACCTTTCATTGTTTTGATTTTGTTGGGGTTTTTTTCAATGTTCTTAAAATAAAGCAGACACTATCAGGAAAAATTTATAAAAGAATGTAGTGAAGAAAATTTTAGAAGGAAAGGACAATGTCCCATGGCCAGACAGGAATGGGAAAGCTCAGCCACCGTTCCTGAACGGAATGACAGAAAAGGTCAGAATTCACACTGCTCACATCAATCCTGCTCATCCACATCTTCAGAAATGGGGAAAATATTCAAATTAATTTCTTGTTTGCTAGTTTCTGTATCCTCAAATCATCTGAGCAATCAAATCTAAAACAAGTAAAAGGTTACTAATTCAAGTATCTTTCTAAAAGAAGCTAAATGCAGAAGAGGATTTTCTGATTACTTGGTTCACTCAAACCAAGTGTTTCCAAGCTGCAAGAAAAAGTATTTTCATCAGTAGAGCCCAGTTGCAATCTAGTCACATACTAATAATACATAGCTCTTTTCTGAGGCATATTATTTACATTATGGATTTATTATTGTCTTCTGTTATGTTGACACGAAATAATCTTTCATCTCCTTCTATGTTAAAGGAGTGCAAACGTCCTTTGCTCAGTAAATAATTCAAAGAGATATAAATATTTTAAGAACAATAAGCAGTATATTTTGGAGCAGTGAAAGAGAAGTGAAATTAGTTATTTGTAGCTGAGATCTTGATTGCAGCAGCATAATTGTTTTGCAGTTTTCATTATCCCACAGTGAACCAAATTCCTCCCTTTACTTTCAGACACTGAATATTTAGTTTCATCTGCAATAGTAATATTTAGGAAGAAAACAGAAGCATTCAAGCATGAACTTCCAATGCTTTCAATGCTTTTCCTGTGCTAAACAAAAGAAAATTTACTCGTAACAATTTGTTTGTCCTGCATACATCTTTTTTAAGTATGGTATAATAATCTTTTTCATAAATATTGTGTTTATGGGTTAGTGGATACAACCTCACAGAATACCTGAATATAATTAAGTAGTGTGAAACTCACAGTCAAAAGAAGTTTTATTTCTTTGTTAGCCTGAAATAACAAAGAAGAAAAAATCTTTTTCTTTTTATATTCACATAGAAACTATAGTTGAAATGATAAATCAAAACTGACTTACAGTCAGAAGTAATAGAAGTTTAGAAAGCTGAATAATGTGCAGACACAGCAAAAATTCATTTGGGAATCACTTATTGCTAGTTATTTTTCTATGATGTGAGGCTGGCCCTCAGATCTGCAATGCAGATCTCCAAAATCTGGAATAAGACAGGCTATAGGGCCTGGCAGGAGCTCTACATTAGTATTGTCAATCCGCTCGCATGTCGTATTCTTTCCCCAAAAAGATTAGCAGACAATTTGTGCATCCCCTTTCCCTTCTCAGTGTTGGCCAGGCCGGCTCTAAAACAGACGAGAGCAGCAAACCTTGAGACTCTGGGCAGGACAGATTTTAAGGCACAGTTGGTCTGGTATTTATTTCAAAATACAAAGCATGAAAAGTTTCAGAAAAAGATATAAAGCTACAGATTGTTTTGGTTCATTGCTTACAGAACAAACAATAACCCATCTCTGAGCAGTCAACCTCTGTCTCTGTGTAAGGATATTTCATAACTGAGCATTTGGCTGCACTTATTCAACATCACTTTGACAGTTGCAAACCTCACTGCTACAGACAAGTGGTTAAACCCCCCCCAAATCTACAACTGCAACTCAAATGGGGTTTCTATAACACACACAATACACAATCCAGAGAAAAACCCTGATTTGATCAGATGTGTTCTATAAAGATGATTGCAAATAGAGTTGTGTTAGCTTTGGGGTTTTGGCCATTTATGCCCATAATATAAAAAGAAAAGTGCCCCACCCTTCAGTAAATTATAAGGGGGACTCCATCTACCCCCCCTTAGTCACACTACACTGCATGATGGACACAGGACTCAGGGTTCAGAGAACCTGTGTTGGATAAAATAAAAAACCAAAACATTCTGAGGAGGGGAGCTGATGAGCAGTGTGGAGGCCAGGAAGTGACTTCACCCCATCTTCTTACAAAAAAACACATGCTTTGGAAATATTTGTCCACTTAAAACAAGGAGATTTTATAAGCTTTGGGTTAAGTCCCTTTCTCTTCATCCTATTGTGCCTTTCCTTACATTTCTTCTGAAAATAGCTTGTTATCCTTTAGGTTTTTTCCCCCTCTTCCTGTTTGTTTTAGAAGCTGAGGGTTATATAAAAAACCCTCTCTGAAGTCCAGAAGAAGTTTAGTAGCTGCCCTTATGACCTTGATAAAGATCAAAGATGGACTTGACATAAAGCTGCTAAAAGGCAGGAGCAACAGATATTGGAAACATCCCATTAGAAAGGACAGGAGAAATAACCCCTTTAATCCTCAGGAATAGCAGAGATGAAGCTGATACATTTGCCTACTCCCTAACTTAAAACCCAACTATTTCACAACTACAACCATCTTTTGAAGTGCATTTCTAGCCCTGCAGGAAAACAGATTGTGAAGTGGTGAGCAGAGTCATCAGCTGGCAAAAAGAAATGAAATTACCAGTGTGAGAGTTTATCTAATAACCTAACACACATTTTCTCATAGGCACTCCATGCTTTGTTTTCAAATCCACACCCAAGTATTAGAAAATACTAAGCCAGTATTGTTCCAGCTCCAGACACCTGAGGCAAGACAGATATTTTCCTCTCATACAGCACCTTTACAGTCTGTTGCTTTGGTAGCTCCAACAACACCCGGAAAGGACTGTACCTGGAAACCTCCAGAACCCAGGGGCTTTACAATTTTGACCAAGCTCCCAACTCAGCTCCCCACCCTGGTGAGTCTACCATCTCTACCTTGTCATTTTGACACAGACACAACGCTTCAGATGAGCTTTATTATGACCAGAGTGACAGGTAAGGGCTGCTCCATATATCCCAGGGAAATATTTTTTAAAACTTACTGGGGGAACTTTGAGAAATCATCAGTATAACCATGGACTTTGTTTAGATTGCTTTATGAGGAAAAAACATGATAACAAGACATCCTAATTGACTGCATCCCATGGACTTTAAAAGTGTCAGAGCAATTTAGCCTTGAAAGCACTACATAAAATATTTTATCACATCTCTGCCTCAGTAACTTTAATAAACTACACAGCCTTCAGGGACCAGGCTCCTTATAAATTAACTGCCTTCAACTTGCTGCACAAGGGTCTTTATCTCTTGTCAGCTTAATTATGTGTTTAATTTTATTTTTTACATTTTTTAAAATGACCCACACCAAGAGAAGGCTAGATTGTTTAATTAAACAAATGAATATGGTTATATCTAGCACAATCAAAGCACTAATTTGTCATACTAATGCTTTATACAGAGCTGATAGTTCCATTGTAGTGCTAATACACTAGTTTAGTCTAAAGTTTATCAGCTCACCTTTCCAGCAATAATTTCAAGTTTAACTTTGTTCCACCGCCCTCTTACAACTAATTGGCTGTAGCTTTTCCCCAGTGTCTCAACAGAAGCTAGACTCTAATAAGTTATTAAGCAATTACTAATGCATTATTGCTTATGCATGTGTGTTCCAAATTTACACTGTACTTCAGAAAGGCACAAATGAGTGTGTGGGTAGCAGAACACAGCTGCACAAGACTGTATCTTTGGCAGCAAAATTTCTATTTTAAATATGAGACTAAAACAAAAGAAAGAAAACAAACAAAAAAATAAAAATAATTTTAAAAAAAGCAGTAGGTGTTACAGATCCACAGCAAAAGCTAGGAGGAAAACCTTATACGAGACTCTAAGTGTTCAAGAACAGCATCACCACTACCCATGGAGTGAAACATTCTGTCACCACAGAAGGGAGAGAAGCCTGAGCCCAGGAGCTGGGCTCCGAGCTGCACAGCATCAGCCTCCCTTGCAGACATTCTTTCCTGCAATCCCCACACAAATTCTTTCTCGCTAAATACATCAAGAGTAAAGGCTCTGCAGCTACAGCATTCACACTCAGGATGTGTAGGACTTCCTTCCAGAGCACCCAGCCAGTGACACCTCAAACTACATTATCCACTTACGCTATAGGGTAAAGGAACGTGGAGGAGAAACTCTTTCAGTTCCTTCTGTTGCTTGGTTTGCAAGATGGTGGAAGAAACGAAAATGAAAAAAAAACAAACAACATTTCTCAGCACTAGTCCTCAGAACACTCACCTACATTGGGATCTGTGTGCCACCACATGCTCCCAAACACTCTTTTGCATTTTACACTGAAATGTCATTAAATCCAAACAACATAATTGGAAATTAGGATATTCTACTGCTCTGTGGCAACAAAGAGCAACAAGGTTACAGTCAGGCATACATTCACTCTCAATTTGTGGCAAAAAAGTAAGAAGCTCTGATGGGTGAGAAGTTTACTCTCCACTCTCTTCCAAAATAACATCTAGAGCAGAGACCTCAAGCAGGAATCTTGAATTCTTTTGGATAAAACTGGGAGTTGAAGCCAGGTCTCCTGCATTGATGGGAGCTGCTGCAAACACAGACCTACTGCATTGCAGCAGTGCAGAAGGAAGGACAACAGCAGCACAGTAGTTTAGGGTGTAGTAAGAGAGGGATTTAGTACCCAAAGTCAGTATGGCTTCTCATACACAAGGTTATAATGGAAGGATAACACTTCTAGGGCACTGAGTTAGGAGCTTAGCACTTAACTTTAGCTGAGCTTAAGTTACAATCTCCCCTTGATTTTCAGAGAGTAAGGAAGAAAGGAAGGAAGCTAATGAGGTTTTGAGAAGAGACTCAAAACCAAGGTTGGTGAGCAGGTGGGAAGGCACACTGGTGATGGCACCCTGTGGATGGGCAGGCCTGTCTTTCTGGAAGTTGTATCTCCCTCTGAGGACTCTCCATATTCTGCCTTCCCCCCGCCCCAGCATCATCATAGAATTATTGCTATTTTGATCTCATGATTTTTCAGCCAATCTTGTGATTTTTCTCAAGGTCTGACACCAGGACTGGCAATAATGGTAATGGCAAATTTTCCTGTAACATATTTTCCCCTTGCAGGAAAATCCTTAAAAGTCATAGTGACGTAACCCAGTAGAGGAAATCAGTGGTTTCACATATATTGAAGACCTGAAACAACCTTCTCTCACCAGCTGTGTAACAGAGTCCCCAGAAGCCATCACAGCAGGTGTGTGTCTGGTAACACAATGAAGCAATAAGCACAAGCTCTTTCCCTACTTCACCACACAGTCCATCTGGTCAGCAGGCTCACCCCTTGCAGAAAGCGGAGCAGGAGAGCGACTAGTGGTGACAAAATCCTTCATGTCATAGAAATGCCAGCTCTCACAACAGCTAATCTGTACCAGGGCTCATTCTAAACATGCATTTGAAACTCGGGTCAGTGGATGTCAAATGTAGATTGTTTGAAACCTCCTGTGCCAGGCTGACACTGGGCAGTAGACAGGAACAGTCATAGTGACGCGAGTTTGATTGATGATGGCTGCACTATGCATATGATATGCACAATAACTTCAGAAAGTGATAGAAAGCACCTGGAAAAAACTCCACTGTGAAGGTCAAAGCTGACAGAACCTTTATATACGTGAGAAGATGCCAGTGGAAGAGCAATAACTTTTAAGAAAGCTACAGGAAGTAAAAAGCTGAAAAGTACAATTGCAAGACCTTGTGGAATTTATGGCTTGCTTGGTTAATATGTCTGGCTATCTGAGTGATAGTTCCATTGTGGTAAGAATCCAATAGTTTAAAGTGAAGTTCAACTGCCCATCTTTCTAGACACAAAGTAGAACCTCCGCTTTGTTTTACAGCGCCCCTCAGACCAACAACAAATGACTGCCAGTTTTCCCAAATGCATTGCAGATGCTAATAAGTTATTAGCCAGTTACTTTTTGCCACATGCATCCAGGCGTATCAGCACATGAACCCTAAGGACTCAAAATTAACAGGGAAGCTTGAGAAGGATTTCAGCTAGAATGCTTGTTTATATAAACCCCAGATTTTAGTATTTTCTTGCATATGTTGTTCGGAAGCCCTTTATTTTTAGGAATTTCATTTGTTCCTCTGCTTTTCTCTTAATTTGCAACTCATTACCATTCATGAAAATGAATTGTGGTATCAAAGAAGCATGATGACTTCAAGGCAGAAAGAGAGAACAAATATTTTATCTTTTCAAGACTAAAATATTAAAATCTTCTTTCGTATAAGGAAACTGTGATAGGTATTCAGGATACTCAGGGGTTATAGGCACTGACCAGGCAATGGACTGAATATAAATAATAAATAAAAAAAATAATTTCTTTAGAAGGTACTATGCTAGTTTCTCCTTAGCTGCAAAACTAGCTTGATATAAGTTTGATAAAACCTCAGCTAAACTCCCCAAAGATTCACGTTCTGATTTGTGGCACAGTCAATATGTTTCCCTCCTAGGTCCAAATACCGATCTGAAAAAATAAACCAGAAGCTTTCCCAGCCATGCTCCCGATTTCTCTCTTCCCAGCGATGAAGCGCTGTGGAGGAGGAGGCCTTCTGAAGGTAGAAGACAAAAGCTAGACCTCAGGAATTAAAGGAAAGAAGGAAAAAGGGAAACAGATCAACTGGCCAAGAAACAGTTAAAGATAGGAGATTGACCCTAATGTCCTGTCCACGCCACTGTGAAACAGAAGAACCAGGTTTTTGCAGCTGGACACCAGAATGGCTTCGCAATGTCAGCCCTTGCACACCTTTGTCTCACAGGTGGATGTTCAGATATCCCCCAATCCCTGCCTCAGAATGCTGTGCTGTTAGCCAAATGAAAGTGCCTCTGATCTGCTCTCGAGACATATATCAAAAGTCTGGTATTACGCCTGTACACAAAACGGTGTCCAAATAAAGGCTGTCCACTATCAACCTCATCTGTTTACATGGAGGCACTTCTGCTGCCTTAATAATGTGCCCTTTCTTTGATGGATATGTAGTTATATTTATATAAACATATATCTACAGTCCATAAGATTAAATAACTCTTCAATACCTAATGGGTAGGGGTGAAGCGATGCCCGCCTACCGCAGCTGGAAGAAATGGTATATTACAAATCACATTTGCTTTTATAAATCAAACAAATCAGATTCCCACTCCTCCTCCTAAGAACATCATTACTTCGGGTAACAGGGTACACTACTTTTACTTATAGAGAAGGTATGGATTTCTCATGCAATAGTTTGAAGCTTTCAGTAGTTAAGTGTGTCATGTAAAGTCATCAAATGCTTCACTTCAGTTGAGAACTCCATTCTAGGTCGGCACCAGATAAGTGCCCATTTTATTTCTTCTGTGTCTTTCTCATTTGCTGAAAGCTTGGACAACAGCACACCTTAGGTTAGTCCTAACATTTTAATTAGTTCAGAGCTGACCACTGCTTGTACTTTCAGTAATAAATTTTAGAGTCACTGGAAAACAGAGTAGTCTGTAATTTGGGGAAGCTTGCTCATGTGTTTTGCTTCTCTGTGAAAGAGAGACATGCTTATGAGATTCAGCTCTAGTCTGGCAGAACCTGTTTTTCCTAGCATGTTGTTTGCTTCTGATGTCATAAATCATGTTTAAATCATGATTTACCTGGCCTGTTTGTGGCAAATAGTTAGCATAAGACACAGACTACTTTACAGGTAGGATACTCAGAGAAGTGGTCCCATTCTTAAAGATACTGGCTGTTTGATGAACCCACATGACCTTCCTCAGTTCTTTTTTTGTCATATATGTGCTGCTCCAACACAGCTGCCTATGAATGTCACCAAGTATGCAAGCAAATTAGAATTGCTTACCCCATCTTTCACACTTCTAGATAGTTGATCTCTCCATAAAGATTTTCTAAAAATACATATGACAGAAAGAAAACTGGTGTGCTCACAGGTAAGGTCTTATTGGAAGGGGTTGGGTTGTTTTTTTATTTTATTTGTGAGGAAGCTGGTTCTTCAAGTAAAGAAAGTGTCCCTGGCAGTTTGACAGGGTCAGGTCAGATTTAGCCAATGACATAAAATTATGCACCAGTCATCATTCTTCAATATATACTCCAGGGAATGAAAGAGAAATGAAAACCTGTTCTGAAGTACACAAACCTTCTTTTGTTGTGACTCTAGGCACTCCAGAAACACACATGATTTTTTTTTTCAGATGTCTTACAACATTGTAAAGTTATAATATTGAACTTTACAAATTCATTCACTCCCATACTATCAGATTTGAACCTCACATGTGCTTCCACAAATAAAATAGGAATGTTCTTGCTGTTACAGATGCTGGAAATGACTAGATAATGCATTTCGCAGCCATGCCAATGGTTATTTTCTTTCACTCATCATCTTTTGTTCACTGCCAGTTATTTCAGTTGGCAGATGTGGTTTCACAATCTTCTATAATTGTATCTGCTAGCATTGCATAGCTGAAAGTTCCTCCCAAGAGCATCTTTAGATATTTCTTATGCCCACTGCAGGTCTGCTTCCCATTAGTTATTTCCTTATAGAATAATTTCTCTAGTAAACGCCTCTTATCCAACTGTGGAAGGCAATCTCCTTATCTGACTCCGATAGGAAATGGTACCACACATTCCCTTTCCAGCTTCTGGCCATCCTGGCACAACAATGAAGTGACTGTGCTCCTCAGTAAAAGCTCTGCTAACCCCACTGCAGATGTTTCTAGATTTTTCTCTTTCTATAATACTCATTCAGAGTCCTGCAGGGGTTGACCAGAGAGGAACCTATCAGAGGGGCAAAAGAAGCAGAATAATGGAAGTTATACCAGATCAGTTTAGTGCCCAGTAAATGCAGAATCTAGCTATAAACTGATTTAAAATATTTTAAATCCTCCAGATGTTTTGACAGTGGGTATGAGTGATACATTACAGATGTTACAACAGATCCAGTAATTCATTCCAAAGAATTTTTCCACAATATATAGGCATTTCCACTCAAATATTTTGTTATTCTTTTACCCTGACACTATATAATCAACATCTAAAATTTTGCCCTACTGAAAGCATGTGTAATTCACTTCAGGCACTCAGTTGTATTAATAAAAAAAAGTTCAGTTTCTGTTGCTAGAAGTACTTTGAAACCCTATGCATATATACACAGAGCAAGTGAGGGTAAATAATTGCTGTAAATATAGGGAAGAACTGCTAAAAATTAGACTTTGCTAAAAACTAATTTAATTTCTCAGTTATGTTTGAATCATCACAAACACTAATCTACAGCTGGTAGATCTGCAACTGTTCATTCACTTATCTGTTGCTAAAGATGGGTATCAAAGTCTAAAATAAATGTGGAAGTGCTATTGAAATTGCAATTTTCAATTGCTGAAACTATTTTTTGAACATATAATCAGAACAACAACAAAGTTTTTTTTTTTTTTAGTTATTTCTATTTTGAATCAGTACCTGTTTCTTAAGTAAACCTTTTTACTCTAATCTGGATTCCAGCCTAAGTTTTGTACTGCTAATGTATACCATACTCATTTTTGCAGGAAAAATACTCATCTTTCCCACCAAATTTTTATGCTATATTGTTTTCCACTTCACTTCCTTTACCTGGATCTATGATCTTGAGAATCCCACATAATTTCTGACCACTCTAAGGAAGAGGTAAGGTAAGAGAATAAAATTTCCCTTTAATAGTTATAAATATTATATTTGCTCATTCCATCCCACCCTGTTTCTTGTATTACATGATTAAAAAAACTAGACTTCATTCCAGAATTACATTCAGATGAGTTTTCAGTAGGTTCCTCCTCTTCATTCACTCTACCCAGTGGACAGAGGAAAGATTCTCCCCAGTCAGTACTTATTAGACTTGCTGGTTGTAACAGGACTCCTTTCCTCATTCCCAGGCTATCACTCAGGAACTAAACCTGCTGAAACACTGGACCTCTCATTAGAGTAATTTGTAAATTATACTGAGATTCTTTTCTAGATTAGAGGTGAAAGAAAAAAAAAACCCACACACAGAATTGGCACAGAACCCACCCAAGATGAATGACTAAGGCTAGATAGAAGAAATATTTTTTCTAATTTTAAAGGTATTTACATTTTTCCATAAGCCACTGGAAACATACCCATCGTTCCTTGCAAAGTATAATTACAAATGAAACCATTGTAATTTTATTTTTATGAGCTAATTTTAAATATTCTCAAAATATAAAGGGTCATAACATTTTCTTGAAAAAGGTAGAAAGTTCTGTATAGATATGAAAGTGTTTAATGAAAATATTAAAAATCCTTTCTTTTTTTCAAGAAAAATCTTTTTTTCAAGAAACATCTAACAACAGCCTTTTCATCCCTTCAGTGAGGAAATAATGACTTACTAGGAATAAATTATAATAAACCTAGGGGCCCACTCCAGGGAAGCAGCTGCACTGACCTCTGCACAGCATAGCACATTGGGAGATCTCCTGTCAAGCAAACAGAAAGAATAGCTGGGGTAGAGCCTGGCAGTGCCCAGGCTGGGAAACACAGCTTTGCAGCACCATTTGGAGAAGCTCCCCAGCAGTGATACTACAACAGAGATGAGTGAGTAGTATAATCCACTTCTCAAGGCTCTAGTCAATTGGAGCTGTCAAGCTGCACCTTGTACTTTGCTAATGCAGAACTCTCAAGAATGTCCAACAGTTGGGTGCTGTCAAGTACTTTGCTAAAATCTAAAGCCCTTAAGCAAGAAAGCCTAATAGGATATGTATAAAAATCATGCAAAGGATTGCTAAGGATGTGACAAATCACATGACAGGAATAGCATCAAAGCCCAGCAGCATGTGCCAATCTGTGCCCTGATTACTGATTTACATTCAGAAACATTTCAGACAGAAGCCTAAGTCTAGACAGGATTGGAAGTGAAATATGTTGCATGAGAGGTACATTCATTTTCATAAGTGACTCTTCAGAGACTTCTGATAATTCCCAGAGGGACCTCCCTCTAATGATTTAACAAAGTGATCAAGGATCAAGGCACCTAGAATTCAAGAACAGCATGACACTGTCTCCCTTTCATGTCTGACATCCTAAGGACAAAGAAACCATGAAAGGTTCACAGCCGTAACAAAACTGGGAGTTGTTAAAATACAGCACTGTAGTGGTAATGATGGCAGTTACAAAGGAATTAGTCTAAACTCAGCAAAACTTTCCATAAAACAAATTACTGCAGAAAAATTACTCTCTAACATCCTTCAGTATGAATCAGTGTTGCCTTTCACGCATGCCCCGTACTGTTCTGACTCCATTCATGTAGCACCATATTATTTGGACTATTACTATTTGATACTCAGGTCACTGGGTAGCTTCTACATCAAGTCTTTTTGTCATGAATTGCTTGTAAGACCACCTCACTATTCTCAGCTGCTGCTGGTGTCTGACTCTTTACTTTCTATTCACATTCAGGTAACACTTGGATAAACTGGTGCAGTGTCACGACAAAGAGAACACTACTATGCCATAGTCAATACCCCAGAATGATGTTAGAGGAGTATCATGCTGGACTGGGTGTGGTTTTCTATGAAGACTCTATAATTTTGCTAGAACATTTCCAGCTACTAAAGGACAGTCCATACGTTCACAAATGGCAACAGAAAGAAAGCATGGACTATAAACGAAACCAAAGGGAGAAGTCGTCACTGGGAGAACACCACTAAAATTTTACCAGCATCTTGGGAAGAAGTTGAGACAGACACAAAAAGGAGGAAGCAGAAGAGGATGCTGAAGTCCATATATTACCATAAGAAAATTTCTCCTCAGATGCCAGGTTTGCCTAATGAGAGGCCACAGCAGTTAAAAACACTGCGACAGGCTGCAGGGCAGTGAAACCAGCCTGATTCCCAAGTCCCATCCCCAGCAGCAGAATGGAGATCTGTACGGGAATGCTATTGCTGGAGCAGGTGAGAACACAGGGATGATATTAAAAGAATGCAGTTTAAAAACTTCACTGCCAGACAGGTGTTTACAACTCCCACAGACTGCAACCTCCCTTTGTTAGCAATGCAATACCTCCATGTAATTCAGCACAGATTTTCTGTCAGACATGAAATTGAATCCTAAGTTCCTTTCCCACATTCCTATTACTTTGCAGTTAATAAAATCAAGTTCAGAGATTCAGTATGAAGTTTGCCCAAATTCTGTTTCAGGTCCTTTCTTTTTACTCTAGAAGGCAGTTATGCCCATTTGAAAAGGTGAGAAAGTTTCAGCAAGTCAGGATACATTTCCCTGAGAAATAGGAATTTTGAGATTTCTTATTCTATTAATTGATTCATTAAGGGGAGTACAAGAAATACCAGATAGATGCACACTGAGCCATATGTAATTTGTTTGCAAAACAGGTAAACGTGCTTAACCTAAGTCAACTGAAGTCTATGGAAAGCATTGACAGCAACCTCTATCAGACTGTTGTTATGAATGTCCCTGCTGTTATGAATGTTTTTCAAGACAGCATTTGAAACATTGACTTAAGAAAACCCTGATCAGAAAGCAAGCTCCATGACAAGCACTGAATATTTTTTCAAGTAAAAAAAAAATTAAAAATATGCTTAATATTACTAAATATTGAGTGTGGAGCTGATGTTCAGGTAAACATCAAAATTAGACCCTGATTCAATGTATTCTATGCTTTTAAAAGGATTTACATTCTATTTACAAAGTTGAGACACTTGTGAATAGACAAAGAGTCCAGTCTCTGATATTTTATGCCTGGAATTGCCACCAAAATAGGTAAGAATCACTTCAAAATATTTATATCCAGATTTGCACTGTCTCAAAAGTCTTTGGCATTTGAATGCTGTGTTTTGTTGAAGGTTTTCTCCTTTTATCCTTTTTAGAACCTTGCACCACCTCTAAGCAAAGAACTTCTAACTTTTCTCTGTGGACAAAAATGTCTAGGCAAACAAAGAACAAACACTCCTTGTCCCTAGCAACCTTTGGATAAGGACCTGCATACCATGTTGACTGCAGCTATACTTAGGAGTCTTTATTCTCTTTCCATTTTACTCCATCACTTTCTTTCCTCTGAAATGGATAGGACAAGTTTGGGAAATGTACAGATCTGGGAAAACCATTCCATTTGGAAGGCATTGTAACGAGCACATGTATTTTGATGTTTTGCCAACTGTTTGGTAGGATATAAACAAATCTATAATGTCAAACACTGGAAGCAATTTTCAAGGAAAACTCTTTTGGTAACCTCTGTCCAAAATTTGATTACTGTATTTGGTACATTGATTTAGCAATGAAAGTAATAACAATATCATCATTTTAAACTTCCTTGCAGGAGTGTTGTAGAGATACACTGAAGTTCATGTTTGTGTAGTTTTCCCTGTCTGCTTTAAATTCTGAAATGTATTATTTAAGGAGAGTGATAACAGCTCTAATTGCAAATAAAAACAGGGTGTATCTTTGAAAAGTGCCCCTGTGAGACATTACAACTAAACCCAGTACTATAGGAACAGCACATAAAACCTGATAGATTATAGAAAAAAGCCCAGTAACAGTTTTCATGGTCTGTTCACTCAATATTGCCTTTCTGAAAAAGCATTCTTAGTTAAATTTTCTCAGCAAGGAACAGAAATGCTTACTGTTATTTATGTGTGCTTAGAAGCTCCTATTACAGTCTAAGGCCTCACTGTGCAAGGTGCTGTACAAATATAACAATAGACTTGCCCAGCTACAAAGAACAGATGATGTGAATATTATAGATATATTCTGTTTACATTTGTACTGCAATCTTTTGGAGTTTTTTTTTCCATTCAGATGCTTCCTGTCCAGTGCTGGCTACTCTAATGTCCTCCTGAATTCACCCGTGGAACCGTAGCAGCTCACACTGACCTGCTGTGAGTGACCCCACTGATGCTGCACTTGTTCTGGAGGAGGAGGAGTAGAGGGGCTTGTGTCCTACTCAGCTCTGACAACAATCCATAAATGCTGAAAACAACATATTTTATCACCTACACTCCAAGACAGGGATTCTAGAGGACACACTCGTTAAAACATGCAAAAAAAAGTTAGGAATGACATATTTTGTACTCGATTTAAGGTCAGTTTTTATTGTGATAACAATATCAACAATGGGACCAGAGTTTATTCATTATGCAGATACTGCTGCCGGCTAGAGAACCTACTTTACCCTCCATTCAGTCCTTTTGTCTGATGTCTACAAATGTTGAAGACAAAGTTTTAGCCTGACAAATGCCTTTTTTTATTTTTCCTTAAAGCTTTAAACTCAAACTTTCAGAATGTATGATGAAGTATGCAGTGTTCTCAATATATCTCCCAACTAGTACGACTGGTGACTTTGCCTTCCGTCTTAGCTGTCTCTCACTTATAAAGCACAAAAATATAATTAGTATATCACTCAGCACTCAATGGTATGTTCTTTATGTTCATGTAATTTATCTCCAATTTGTCAAAGCTCCTGTCAAATTGCCTATCGCTACATGGTGCCTTATTCTAGGTCTGTCCATTGATATGAAAGTCCTGAAACCAGGCAGATGGTTTTGTGAAGTAAAGACTGTTTTGCCTCAAGCAAGAAGCTTGTAGATTAAAAGAAAGGTTAATTCAAAAATAATTCAAGGTAAAGATAAAAATTTGACAGATGTGCGCAGTTCTTTTGCCAATCCCTTTTTTCCATCATGTCACTGTAATATTTCTATATTCTAGATCATACCTATTTGAAAGTGTACAAAATTTATCATGGGATTGAGGATCTGAAATTAATTTCTAATCAGCAAAGAACATCCTGGCAACACTGCTAGTCTAAAATTCCCTTAGCCCATAGGCCAGGAATAAGCCGAGTAGTTCTGTTTTCCAAGTCCTATGAGCAGATATTGTCAAGACTTTGTGGTACAGATTATCTGGTTTGGCAGTATCACATTCTGCTTATGTGGAATGTCAGAGTGTAGGCTTGTGAAATCACCTCCAAAAAGCAAATTAATTTTTAGAAAAATGCTATCTTCTAAAGGAATATAATTAAGATGTTGCATGGAAAATTGCAATGTCTCCTGGTTTCAAAAGTGTAGTGAACAGAAGAACAATCTCCTTTGTATCTGCCTGGATTTTGTTAAGCAGTTCTATGTATGTAATTAAAATATAAAAATGAAAAATACAAGATGTCTTGTGGCTGTTTACTTTGGAGGGAAAAGAAAAGACACAAGTAATATTCTAATAGACTAAAAATTCAAATATTATTCCAAATTTGCCCTACCAGCTGTATCCCACTCATGTCCAAGGGACCAATATAAACATTTATGATTTAAAAACATATCTTAAACTAGGGTGGGTTTTTTTGTTTGTTTGGTTGGTTTTTTATTTGTTTTTTTTTTTGTTTGTTTGGTTTTTGTACTACAATAACCATTAAGTGAGTGGTTGCAAGAAGTTACAAATAAGCTCCACAGAGATTGGAGGTTTGGTTTAAATAAATATGCCCACCTGTTAGTTAACTATAGGACCATCATACAAGAAGAGACTTGATTTTGATGCAGGATGAGATTTTTGAGATAACTGGATCATGGCTGCTCAAAAAGGAAAAAAAAAAAATCTCTACTTCCTGTAGTTAGATGGCTTAGAAATGCCTTCAACACAGCCTTTTCCATGGTGTTTTGGCATTATTTAGAAGTGTTTGATATGTCTATAGTACTATTTTAGAATTGTCTCAAGGAAAATAGACAACACTTCAAAACAAGATAATTTGTGACATATGTTCTTTGTGATTATGCCTCAGATTCAACTAAAATGGTTTTAACCCAGCAAAATCAAAGTCTTTGATAAAGCTTTCTTCAGTTACATCTCAGGTTTCATGCTGGTTTGCCTCAGGAAAAGGAGATGGTTTTTTACCACATCCTTTCCACTACGAACAGTTGAGGTCTATGTTTTTAGGACTGCTGAGCAGGGTTCTGCCCAGCTCTGCACTGCCTACCAGGTTTATCTGCTGCCTGGGTCATCACAGCAGTTTCTGGGTAAAAAAACTAGAAGCTGGGGTAAGACCTTCCATTTGACCAACACAGATTACGTGTTGGCATCCAGCCTCTGCCAGGGAGCACAGAGCAGGGGTTAAGGACAGGCAGGAGACTCACTTCACATTCACCTGAAATTACTGAGCTCCAAGACCTTACACCTAAATTCACGCCCAGCTATTAAACAGAAACAAATCTGAAGTCTTTATATTCAGAAGTAATGAATTTTCCTAGAGTCTCACCACCTTATCTCTGCAAGCCACATTTTATAAGACTAAAAGAAGCAATAAGCAAACACCTTTGCAAATCAGAGCCTCAGAATCAAAACAGGTGCAAGACTGCTGCCTTGCTAAACCCATGGAAGATTTGTAAAGCCCCACTTGCCCTTTCTTTCTGACCATGGAAACTACTCTTGCTCAATTGTAATATACTGAACTTCCTCTGCTTGTCTCAGTTTCATTCATATCACTGTCACACGACTGCTAGGTGATTTCCCTAGCACAGATTTTGGGACTAGGTCCTTCCACTCTGCACCAAAAGTCTTTTCAAGTCCACTGTTTCCAGAGGTAGTTTCTGCAGTCAGGCATATCCAATGGTAGCTCTTCTGAACCAGTCAACACCTGTTTCAGTATTTTTACCTTTTTTTATCAGACACTCAATGCTGTCCACCATTCCTGTTTTCCCCTGCTGTCATTTTACAGGATGTTTTCTCAATTTTACTTTTACAAATATTACTTCAATTGAGACTATAAATGAACATATGCAACTGGCAGTGTCACTAAGCTGCCACATTACATCCAGTTTACCAAGGTTGCCACCCAGGCTTTAATGCAACAGAGCCACGACTTCTGTAGCTTTAAGAAAGCTGTCCATGCTAACCTTAGTTTTCCCTTTCAGCATGACTTCTAATTTGATCAAGCCCTGTAAGTATCTAGTGTGAAACAGATGGTGTGTGTTTGGGAAAGTTTAAAAAGGGAGCATAATATACTCCCTTTGGCGGGCGACTCTGAAATGCATCTGTTCTCTCTGCAGCGAGGCTCCTCTCCCTGCTGCAGGCGGGCGCTGCGCAAACCTCCACAGGCAGCACCCGCGCTGCGCCGGCTGAATCACACTGCTCACATCGCTCTCAAGTCCCAGGTCTCTTTTGAACCAAATGCTAAATCAAGGTGGTATTTTTTTGATAAAGGACAAACATTGACAAAATTAGGACTAGACTTTCAGAAAACAGATTCATTCATGATGTCAGGATCAAGGCCTAGAAACCTTGAAGGCCCAGAAACCTTGAAGGTCTTCTGTCTGAAAAGCACAACTGCCTCAGGTTTGAAGCAGTGACACGCAGCCTGTGGCCCACACACCGGTGCCAGCACACAGGCAGAATCTGACAAGCAGAAGCAGGGCAAGAAGAGGGGACATGCAGCATTTCTGGGAGTTAGCAGCTCCCGCCTCGTGACTTCCACCAAAATCTGAGTTCAGCAAGAACAAGGAGCTAAACAGACACACCAGTCCTCAGACTGAGGGGCAACCCCACACTAAGGGTGTCCTGGCACTTTCATTGAGGTTGAAAAGCAAACACAGCTGAGCATTCCACCTTTGAAGCCCCCATTAAAATAAAACTATTTATTATTTCTTAGCTCAAAAAGGTAATGACTACAAACTTGCTCTACAGTACAAGGGTGGGATGAGGTGATTCGGTGGGTAAAATCACATCAGCATTAATGATACAATGGAAACTAAATCAATCACACAGATATGGTTTTAACACAACCCCACACACACTGCACCAGTGCAAGAAAAGATCAGAGCTTGGCTTAAGCTGCCAAAAGAAACACAGAACATGGTTTGGCCCAGTCAGGATGATGTATATGTGTATAATGGGTAAACTTGAATGAAATTAGTGGCCAAGAATGCTAAGAACACCTCATCAATAATCAGCTTTGCATTACTAATGAGTCACAAGCAATACTTTTTGATTTTCCAGGCCTAGTGTCGGTTGCACAGACACTGGCTTCGTGGAGAAACTAACTGTGATTCCAACTTTGGCATCTGAGAAAAACCACACAGATCAGGAAATAGAGTCCAGAACAAGAGACTAGAAGAATAAAATAATAGTAATAATTGTTAATGAAGCACTCTGCATCCAGTATTCTGTTCATCCATGCAACATCTCTCCCCAGGGAATATATCCCAATGGTGTGAGGAAAGCACTTGGACCCAGGATTCACCACTTGTATTCCCAGTATTTCGGGGCTTATTTTTATGATTAGTTGTCCACTGGGCACACCGGAAAAATTGACACATCTGTTTATCAGCAAAGCAACTTCATGTACTGACACTGAAAAATTCTAATCCAACTGAGTGTTTTGGGCTTCTCGGTACAATACTACTTTAAAAAGTGAAACGTGATGAGATTCTCCAAGACTGCAAATATATGACACTATTTCTGAACTCCGCTAGTACTGGTAACTTATTTTGGTATCTGACATTTCAAATCAGTTCTTTTCATCTCTTACATTTCAACCAGAGGTGGAGGAACTGAAACCCAAATCTCAGCAGCATTTTGGAGTAGTAATAATCTTATGAAATGACCTCTTGGTTACACTATTCCCCCAAATACCACTTTTCAAAAGTCCCTTTTTAAGTTAATATTAAATACTTTGAGACTGCTGGATTAGGACAAAAAATACAGGCAATGAAAAAATTTATTTGATGCTGAATTGCTTGCAAACATCAACAAAGGAGAAAAGTCCACTGGGAAAATTCAGAGGAAGAACAGTGTATTTCTTTAGTTAACACAGTTTTTATTTTCCTCCTCAACTTGTAGGATAAAGGCTCATCCACGAGATGCACTGCTGTTAGATACATAACATATAAACTAACCCTCATAGAAAGCAGTTGCCTGTTCTACAAATATTGTTTCATTAATCCAAATGATTAAGCTTTCTGTATGATCATGTTTTAAAAGCATAAAGCAATTAAAAAGTAATAGGACAGTCTGGAAAATCGAATTCTTCACTACATACTGTAAACCCCAGTCTCACTTGTTATAAATACTTAAATAGAAAAAAATAAACTTTATTATTTAAAGGCAAATAAAGCCACGCTTCTCTCTCAAACTGGAAAGTCCCAAAGGCTTTATATTCGACTTTTCCAATTTATTTTCAAAATAGAAATCAGCAGGACAAAGGACTAAATGGTCCCTGCAGAGTTGTGTGAATGATCTTCCCTTTCTCTCAAATTTTTTTAACTACAAAATTCTATAAAGTATTTGGCCACAACTGGGAGGAATCAGCTAATATCTTGCTGCCCATAACCCTATGGTCAGTACAAACCAAGACAAAATTCATGCAATACTTTTAGCTAATTATATTCTAATGTGAGAAGGACTGGATTTTATCTAACTAGATTCTATCGTCAGATACATAGATCGCAGAAGCTGATTCTTCAGTCATCTGTGCTAACGCCAACATACAACCATGCTTCCCTTTGACATCTGCGACAAAGTCACAGAGCCAGAGGGAGGCCCAGAGTTCTACATCTGCAGCTGAGGATGTATCACCTCAACAAGCTCCCATGAGGACAAGAGACCTACTAACAGCCCATGCCTCATCTGCAAACTAACATCACTGTCTCTCTCACGGAGCTTGGTACATGGGCAAAGAAAAACCCGTCATTGAAGGTTTCAAGTTTTGATGAAATAATTTTTTCAACTAATTCCCACATAAATGCAGTCACGTAGAGTGGAAAAAATTACTGCAATTGTCAACAACCAAAATTCAGTATAACCTTCATTAAACCACGTGTGGAAAGCTGATGCTCTTGCACCTGCTCGGAGGTCTCGCATTGATTTCACCAGCGTTAGCCACCTAAGAACTGCAGAGTGGGAGGTACAAAATGGTGACCTCCTTACGCCTTCAGATAAAGTCAAGAAAAACCCAAGAACCACGTTTTCTAATTCAACAACATATGCAGCCCTGATAATAAAGCTCTAGGTAATAAAAAGATCACGGTAACTTACTGATTAGACTCCATCATTAAAAATGACTTTTGCATAAAATGCTACACGTAGACATTAGCTTTCTAATAAGCACCAGGATGAAACTGATGCAAGCTTTGCCATTTTACTACAGTTACTTTCAAACATTTGTGGTGAGCAAACAATTAAGGAATACTAGTGAGCTTGTGAGTGAATGAATCCTCTGATGCAGCAGTGTAAAATCAAGTACACAATCTTTTGGAGAAATGGTGCACCTCCAGTCAAAGCCAGCAGAGTAGAACAGCAGGTTCATTGTATTTCCAGAATTAGCTGTTTAACAATAACTCTCAACTACGTCACCGATGCTCAGCGTTACTTATGAATGATCCTAACAAACCTCTTAATATAAAGTTTTAAAAATCTTTTCCTCAAGGAATGTATTTGTAGCTGCAGTTTTACTAGCAACAGAACAAATTGCATATCTTGTAAAAATACAGCAAAACGTTTCTTTCCAACAGTAATATAGAGATGCAATCAGAATATAATTTAGTTTTCATTTCATCTGCCATAGTGAGCCATATATGAAGCTTATTAATCTCTGCCATATTTCTATGAGTTCCAGAGATAAAATTGACTTTTGCAAAGATATAGCACGACATTAGAATAAAAGGAAATGCAAGATGTAGGTATCTCTGTTTTGTACATACTAGCAGATCCAAAAAATCATGTAAAAACATCTACAGCACATGCTAAACTTTTAAACATCACAAATAATTAAATAGCATTTGAATGCTGATTATTAATTGAATAATTGGGATTCTTTGCTATGCCTGTAGCTAAAAATTACTCTGGCATTAAAACCAGAGCTAAACCCAAGCAAATAGATGTTCTGTAAAAATAACACTGTTTGATTATGATAGCAGAGGGAGAAGGAAAGACACAGACAGAACAGCCCTGTCCACACCTAGAACTCAACGACAAACAAGCAGCCAGAATCTACTCCCACACTGCAGGTGTTCAGGTCTCAGGACCTGTGATGCTCCTGATGGAAACCTTCTCCCAGGGATCCATGAGGTCTGCAGCTAGGAAACCCAGGCACCACCACAGCCAGAACAAGACAGCAAATACTGTTTCTGCCCACAGAACTACTGAGTCTGTCAGGAACCTGTCTTGTGACAAGATCTTAACCATTTTCCCCAAGATACTGCTGGTGTGAAAGACCCATACAATAAAAAAAAAATGACCTGCTGATTGAGCTGTTCAGCCAGAAGATAAGAGTCAGAATTCAGTTGCTGTTCACCCATTCCAGCCCTGTAGTCCTTCTGACTGGAAACGTCTCCCTAGCTCTCCAAGTCAAGTTTCCGATGATTTAAGGTACCACATTATCCACATCATTTCATAATTGCCTCAAACAAAAAGGGAGTTAGAATTATTTCCTGTTATTGGAATACTTTAAAAATGTCTCTTCTTCAGCATTCAGCAATCTTCTAATTTGCAGTCTAAATTCATTCATTAACAGTGAATTCCCTCTTGGCTGTTAATCCTGCAATACATAGAGAGAGTAAAATTTACCCCTTCTCAAACTTCACTTTACTGGAATAAACAAAGGTCTTCTGGTATGCTTGTTCTTTTCTTCCCTGACCTTCTCTGCACCTGTGCTAAGGATGGGCACTTCTTATGAAAATAGAGGATAGAAAAGTACACCATTCTCCACCAAGTATCTTTTGCTTGTAATGAATAGATAGTACACCCCAGCTTAGCCTGTAGAATGTCTTTTTTCTTTGCTTAGACCAGAAAAATGGGGTATAGATGGACTGATTTACATTCTTCGTATGAGTAATTCCAAGCCAATAATCTCCCTCCTTCAGTGGGTATAGTACATAACAGTTCCAAAGAATAAAACAGCGACCTGATCCACAAAAGCCAAATGAAGAAGTGTATAGGTGGACATAATAAGATTTTGTTTATCTATAACAAATACAAATTTGGCCTATGTTATTTCCTTCCTCCTATCCTGCCCTCAGTACTAATTTAAAGGGTGTCTCTGTCGATTAACATAAGCAAATTGAGGTGGAAGCTTTTGAAGAGCAGAAATATGTAGACTAGATCTTGAATGGTCAAAGCATATAATGGCCTGATTTGACTTCTAACAGACAGTAGTGAATCCAGTTAATGCTGGAGCACAGGTGAAATATATTCTTAGAAATACAATACACAGTGTTCAGTAGATCAAAGACAATAACCTTTTAAATCTCCTCACTTCCATTCCTACACAAGCATAAAAGTATCCTACACAGTTTCTCTTTTTTTTTTTGCATTAAATCTGCCTTTATAATACATCTTGTCTATTTTTTATATGTTGGAGATGAGTCATGTCACACTCCAGTCACCACTAAAATCCTACTTCTTGTACCTATGTGTGTATCAACATATGCTCAGGTTATTAGAGACTTCAAGTACAAATAAAAGAAAAATTCCACAAGGCACTCCAGTTTTGTCCATTAACAACCGGTCAGATAATCAATTCCTGAAATATACTAAATGCATTAATTATTTAAAGCAGTAATTAAGACAGTTCTACTTATGCATTCCCTTGTAAAAGTAAGAAAATCGTGGTCTGAAAATCTCCTGGCTCATCATAGGGCTCCTACATGTTCTGTTCCCAGAGACTTTTTGCTGTTTGAAATTAATTCTAATTTTAGGGAGACACTGAAACTCAAGACAAGATAAAATGCTAAGAAGCATGCATACCTTCTTTTTCAGTCCTTTTAAGTGCATATGTTATTGCCCACACACATCTAGTATATAATTGTTGGCAGTGATGGTTTTTGGCTGGCACATCCTTTAGTGGTTGAAGGTTTCTGTATTGCTAAAATGAAATGGTGTGACTGCCTCAGAAAGAGACAGAGTAGGGGGGTGGGAAAAGTTCATATTGACATACTGCACTTTCCCAATTAAGTTAAATATCACCACACTTGGAAAAAGCCTTGCTGAGAGATTTGGTCTCTACCTTCGCTAGAGAATTTTGGCAGTTCCTTGGCATTTGGCAGTTAATTTTACCAAACTGCAGACCAGGCTAAGGGACAAAAGCGACTCCATTGTATTTCTGGCTGGCTGGCAGATTTACATTTGCCCAAGGGCAAATCTCTCAGATGAATATTTTTAAAGCTAGAGTGGCTCATACAAATGATCTGTTTTCAGCTGCTGTGAATGTTTGGTATTCTCTGGTAATTAGAGGGCAGCAATCGAACACTGGGCACCTGAAAGAGCAAAAGATAGAGGCCACATAGAAGCCACTTCTGTTTCTCATCATTTACAAGCTTAAGGTCCTTTGATGAGACAAAGGATAGATAAAACTTGGACAGCCTCTGCAAATTTCCACATTGTCCTGCCAATTCGCCTGAAGCCTAATCTGGAAAGACTGCTTTAAGATGTCAGAGGGAAGTTCATTCTCATGCTCACAGAAGCTGCCAAAAAGAATGTAATTGTGACAGGTTTTGTTTTTTGTTGTTGTTTTTCTGAATGTGAATACCATCAGTTCGTTTCACACAGACTCCCAAACAACCATCAGATGATAATGAATTTCTGTCAATACAGATCCGAGCCAAATTTGAACTGGCAAGTCACAAATGAAAGACTATGTATCTGTTACCTATCACCTGGGCTATCCAGTCCTTCTTACTCACACTTATTCTTAATTTACAAATAAACTGTCATTCAAAGTCAAAGACTAAAACTAGTTGGCACAAAAAAAAGGAACACTGTTTAAATACACACTTCACGCCTTGATTTTAGGGTAGCAATAAATAGTGCAACCATGAAGTGAGAAGGAAATACATTGTGCACACTGTTACTTCAGCTACCAGTGCTTTTTGTCAAGTGTCAAGCACAATTCAGTATTTAGCCATGACTTCTCATTCGCCATCCAGCCTCACTCACTGTCATTGAAGGGGGACACTGAAGAAGAGTTTTATGTAAAGATGTTTCCCAGGTAAGGATTCCTTAAGGGGGAAGCTAGGAGTCCCCATATTTCAAACGTGTCACAGTCATGATCCCCTACCACTGTAAGCTCATGAAAATGGTTCTAATAACCAAAATAACCCCAGAACTTGGTATCACAGCAGACAATCTGATACCCACTGTGTTATTAACCTTCCCCTATGAGGCAGTTCATTAGACTTATCAATGGCAGGTGACACAGAGGTAATGTCACTTACATTATTTTACTCACTCCAGGAAATAAATCTAGGACCAACAGGTTAATTTACTGTGTATAGATGGTGTGGACTAGATCCTTCTACAGGCTGCTAACTTTGGGGTTTTTTTAAACATGCTCTGAGATTTAAAGAACCTCTACATAGACACTAATAGGAAATAACTGAAATTTAAATGCTCACTGATTTTGCAAATCATTTTCCATTTCACAGCTACACTGTAAACACTGTATCTTAAAACTGTATCATCTATTAAGGAGTGAATCAGTTTTCAATATACACTAAATGTCTGGGGATTTGTTTTGTGCAACAGTGAAGAAACTGCTGAGAAGGAAAGACTGAGAAATAAATGGATATGGGAATGGCTCTAGGGCTGATAGAGACATCTCAAAATGAAATAAATGTGAGACTTGGAAGTATACCTATTCAAAACCAGCCACAAAGTATGTTTTTCAGATGAAGTTTACTGAAATAATGAGTATGCAAAAAGAAAGTTCTCTCAAATACAAAGATAGTCCCCCAGAGGAGGCTTTTTAAACAGCAAAGCCTCCCCATTAGCAGAAGTGTTCAAACTCCACATGTTCTTGCAAATGAACCTCCCATCTTCCACGATGCCATAAAACCCAGTGTCACTACGGCCCTGTTAAAATCTTCGTGCCAGCAGACAGAATGAAATGAAGGAAGAGATGTGGCTAAACAAATTTAACAGGTATGTGAATGGCATTTTTATAATGTAAAAAGATCTCTGTCTACACAGGGAAGCTGTAGCATTAGTCCTACAGACCAAGAAGGGGAAAAAAGTACCAGTGTTTGTTTACCTTGTGCAAATGTGCTTTCTGGCTCCAGCTGTAAGCAGGGAGCTTCAACTCCCTCCGAGCAGAAGAGGGCCCATACTGTTTGATTTAAATTAGAAGATTTCTTACCCTGAACTCTCTTGACTGTATCATTAGGATTTCTTCCTGCTGGGTCACTCAATCTCTGCCTGCAGTGGAGCGGGCGCACAGTTCTAGCTGACCCTCTTGCTACATCCTCCCACCTGTAGCACTGAATCTGCTGAAATAACCCTGGGTGTACACAGGCTTCTGAGAACCTGAACCCAGCGACAGCAGCCCACGGTGACACACACAGCTCACGTGACAAGGTTGCACAGAAAAATGAGTTAAGAAGTTTGAAGTACTGAAAAAAAAAAGAAAAATTAACCAATCCCAACTTACCTATGTTGCAATGGAAGAGAAAAAAATGGAAGAATTAATAATTCATTTTAATCATTAAACTAAATGTCAGATAAATATCTGCAGCTTGGTGTCAATACCACTTCGTGGTTTTCAAAAACCCTGCCAGTGTTTTTTTCATTTAACAGGAGCAAAAGTACAATCTATAGGTGCAGACCTTCGTTTCTCTGCCACCTACAGCCCCGTGGTTACTGAAAATAAGGGTTATTAAATGTGCAGTTTACAAAACATTAGTATTTCATATTCCTCTACGTTAATTACTAATGGAATGCAATTAACTGATTCTCCCATGAACTGAGATACCAGATATAACAAGCCTGATTCCTTTCTCTCTCACTCTGGCATAAATTAGCATTAACTTCATTAATGTCAATAACATTAGATCGCATAAAAAGGATGAACAGATTAAAACAGAGGAGCAGTAGGACAATCTAATATCAGGGCAACAATTTATTGAGCCAAAGCAGAACAGAAAGAATTCTTACTAATAAATTTTAAAAACAATTTTACTAAAATGTGTTCAAAAGTGTATTCCTTACATTTCCAAAAGCCTTACAAAATGCAAGACCAGCTAGAAATGTAGATTAGTGAGTTATGCCTCATGTCTTGGCATTCCACTGCTGAAAGGGAGCAGCAAGCAAGGAATTTGGTTTTTCAAATTTCCTTTTAGAGGAGTAACTTTTCTCCCTCAGTTTAAAACTTCACCTTAATTTGCCTAAGCTGTGATTGTGTTTGAGTTTTGTAATTAAATGGAAAGATTTGTATCTTATTTTTTTCCCATCTCATTTAAAGACTGTAAGAGGGTAGTCTTAAAAATGTCATCTCTGGAATAAAAAAAAAAATAGAAAGCTTTACTTACAAAGTAACAAGTTTTGTGTGACTTTGAAGGTCACAGGTGAAATGTTTAATTCCTAAGACTGCAGTCTAGTATCAGTTCCTAAACCACAGACAGTGCCAGAGCATCCCAGCAGTGAGCTTTTAGGCACAGCCTCCAAGGGTCATGATCTTAAACGTGGTAACAGTTAAAAAATTCCCAAACATTTATCAGAGACTGCAGTTTGGCACATCCACAGTTAAAGGCTCCACCTGTTAGTAAGTTGTCCGTGATTCAGAAGATCTCTATTTATCAAGATCCAAAGTGTACAGCCTGGCTGAAGAAGAATAAGAGTGGATAAGAACAAGAAACGCCATCCATCCCCCTCTGGATACACACCACTGATTCTTTTGCACTACCAAGTCGAAGGACCTGACAAGATATATTTGTTTTTCAGTTAATATTCATAAAAGGTGTGAATAGGATTCAGAACTTTTTAGTACAAAGCAAATCCAAACAAAAGGAATACTCAAATTAAAACTCTTTCATTTTTCCAAGACACAGCAGCCTTTTCTAAGCTTTATTAGAAAATTATCATGCCAGCTGTCTCTTTTCCCCGACTGTTATTCACACAATATGCCTCTCTTGTTTCTTTTCAGCTTTGTACATGTATAATAATGAGTTTTCTAGAATGGAAAACCCGGTGGAATATTAAAATTGCAAAGAGCAGCTCTTTGAGTTAATTTCACCAAAGTGCATCACAACATAATACAATGTAGTAAGAATGAATTTCTAATAGGAATTCATTCATGGAAAAATTAATTAAAGAAAATGTTATTGCTAATATAGCTTTTCATATATGTACTGTTATGTACTGGCAATAATAAAAGCTAAACATTTAAAAACCCAAATTGCTCATGACATACCTCCTGGCTTGTATCATGAACAATATCCTTTCACAATACTGTAGCAAATATTGAATTAAGAAATGTATGCTTATTATGATATTATAGAAATACAAAGCATGGTAAAGCCAACTCCTCACAGTTATATTTTACCAAGTGATAAAATAATAAAATTCTGTACCATTATCAAAATGAAAGGTACTACAGCAATCACTGTTTTCATCATTATATTCACTAAAAAGAAGGTAAGAAGAAAAGGGAATTTTCTAATGAACAAAAGGGAGACAATGTCAACACATGAAAAGATTGGGGTATTGCACATAAAGAATGAGAAAATCTTAAGTAGCAATAGAGTAGAATGAAATTCAGTGGGGTGAATGCTATGTAGCTAAAAACTAGTATGAAATTATATTTTAAACCAGAACTACAGCAAACTGAAAAAGAAAAAGACAGAGGGTGATAGAGATGAAATTCCAAACATGGCAAATATAACTGGGCAGTTCAAGAGCAGATTAATAAAATACTCACAGGACTGCATGAAACACTGACAAGGCCCTATCAGAATTCCTGTGTAAGGAAGTGAACTAGAACAGATGCAGAGAAGTAAATCACAATATTTAGGAAGAGATATAGTATCAAATGGATGAATTATCTTTTTTTTTTTTGGCTTTTCTAAACAAGTCAGCTGATAAAAGTATTTGTTCGAGGGAGAAAAATGAAGCTGAAAGTCACTGCTGGAATAGAAACAAATGGCCATGAACTAAATCAAACTGAAGTGGTCATGAATAAGTTTAGCCTGGAGTAATCTTCTAGTAAAGAAGGCTTCTAACCATCAGAGAATCCAAACAGAGAAACAGCATCCCAAGGTAGAATAAAATGCCAATATTTTGAATCTGGAATGTGGTAGAAAAGGCTGTGATATAATTGCCTATGATAGAAAAGGACCAGACAATATGTTTCAGGAAATTCCTTACAACCCTAAGTTCTGAAATTCATATTCAACTATGCAAATTATGCTCACTGCATAAAGATAAAATGTTTTCCTGTTTTTCTGCATGTTTCAATTATAACCTCAAAAGCTTTTGTTTTATTTTTTTTTTCCTAAATGTCTTCACACTTGCCTTAAATGAAACCTCATGAAACCACATTTAGACATCTGACTTCTTATCCTAGGTACTCATTGCTCCTATTGCACACCATTTCTCTAACAGGACAGCCAAAAAGCAGTCCCAAAACAAAGTAGCCTTGACCTTGGTAGTAAGATATTCTTTGTGGGAAATGCAATTTTTAACCTCCTTAAGCAAAGGGGAAATCAGAATTAAGACCTTAAATACTACATGAAAGCTCTTGATACATCCCATGAGCACATATCCAAGCTAACACATATTAAAAGAAAACAGCTTTTCAGAGGAGTCAGCTCAGAGGACGCAGGAGACATAAGATATCTGGAGTGGAAGCTGAGCAGGTGGGACTGGCTCCCCCTTGTCCTGTGCAAGGTGGCAAAAAGAATCGGTGGGAAGATCAAAATTTAAGCCCCACAGCTGTGTGCAGAATTTCTACTGATCCCAAACAACTGCCTGAGAACTCCCTGAACAGCACACATGCTATTTTACACCCTTCACTGAATTGCTTCAGCATCCTTCTATGCTATGTTGAGTAAGCACATCACCAAACATTCCAGATTCTACCTTAAAGGCTTTTTCTGGGGATACAGACCCAGATTTAACTACCTGAAGATTTGAAACACAAGTTTCAAATGTTTAGCTACATGTGAGAAAGCAAGTAATGAACAGCCAGCATTCAGAAGAGGATAGACTGCTACCATCAGAGACACAAGCTGATAAACCACTTGCTGGTAAGCTGCTTCTCTACCCTGCTTTTGTTTGTTTTTGTGTGGTTTTGGGTTTGTTAGGTTTGGGTTTTTTTAATAGGTAAAGTATTGCTCAGAATATCTGATAAATAGACACGAAAGTCAAATAATGGATCATTTTCCTGGAATATATTACAGATTGCTATTCATTCATATGTCAATTTTCTTCAAATGTATGAGAAATGAAAGGGATCTGAGAAGACTCGCTGTGCACAAAGTTCCCTGTTTAAATGCAAGTTTACAAATCTGTATTTTAGCCTTTTGAAGCTTTTTGCTGCTTTTACTTTTATTTCAAGGCCTATAGCCACGTTCCTTTTTGTATCATCTAAACATTAGAATTGCAGCTCCCTTAGGATGACTTGTGCTCCAAGTTGACTTTTTATCAATCATGTTAATTTGGAAATAAGCTATTGGTTTGACTTTTTATTCATCATAGTCAAAAGTGGATTGTGTTAGCCCTGTCCCATTTGCCCTTAATTAACAACCATTGAATCCCCATATTAATTAGCAGAGCTGTTAGATATTTTACATCACTTCACTATAGTGGATAATTAAAAGTCCCATTAATAAACCTCTGGTATTCATAATTTGTATAAACCTATTATGAAACAATAAACCTGATTACACTATAGCTTTTTTCATGCTTGTTTTTTGACATGATGCTGCCTTAATTTAACAATAATTCACAGCCTTGAAAAGGTTTTAAAGTGATGGCTTCAGTTTAATTCATCTAGTACAAGAAACTCCTGAGATGACTAACTTTAAAACTTCCTGAACCAGTCCAAGAAATAATTGCCATTACTGGCAACGAGCAACATTCAGTGTATGCGTTCTCTAGGGCTTGGGAGGATTTTTCTGTACATTTACAAAACACAGACCATCATTTTTATTTATAACGCAGAACAAGAGACTGATTGATTCCTGCTTGTGCACAGGAGGTGCAATCCAGAAGACAGCAACTTTAAATGACAGCTACAGCTTAATTGGCATCATCCAAGGGAAGCTGTCCTGCTGAAGCACTGAACCATCATTTCCCTAAGGCACCTTGGCCTTGCCACATTCCCAGTCAGCACCACTTTTGCTTTTTCAGATGAAGTGCCTCAGGGCCCTTTGCTGGAAGATCTATGCCCAGGACCTCTGAAACCATGAAGTCCAGAGCCTGAAAACTTTTTGTGACAGTCTTTGATGAAAACAAAGTAGAAATTTACATTTGTAAAAATGCAGACAGGTGACGACTGTAAGGATGTTCAGGGGATGGTGAGAAGATATTAAAAGCTGATTTAACCCAGCTTACCTTGTACCCACAATCTATCTTCTGAGGATTAACGATAAAGTTGTTGGGTTATTAATGAAAATTCAATTAATGCCATTTGATACATTTCAGACCTCTACCAGATAAGCTAAATCATGGATGACAGGATTGTAATTTGTAAAGGAATCTACAGCTCCTGAGTTGCAAAGGGGATGAAATCATAAATGCAGCACCTTGAACAAGGGCCACTGAATTTATTTTTAGATACTTGCACCAACCCTTTCTTCAAGGGTAGCGTTTATTTCTATCTGCTTCTGCACTAGCAGTTACACTGGTTTTAACTGGGTTTTATAAAACCTTAGTCACTGTTTCCAAGGCCTCCAAGATCTTTTGTGAACTTTGCTTCTACACAAGGGTTTGAAAACCAACTGTGGTAAATATTGCCAGCTCAAATCAGTGCAGCAATGGAGTATTCACGATCCACAAAGATGCTAATTCCTTTTCTATCATGTGTTTCCATCCTAGGTTAGAATCTCTAACAACCAGTTAATGCTTTTTTTGAGACAATTTTGAAATATAGGGGTAAAAACCTATTCTCCAAATTTTTTAAACCTTCTGTGTGATATAAGCAACTACTTCCTTGACTGAAAGGAANGGGGGGGGGGGGAGAAACTAAATCTAGGATGACATTCAAGAAGTCATCGCAGTTTCCTCACCAAAGAAATTCATTTAAATTTCAAGTTTAAAGTTAAATCTAATTCTGCAACCCTGTTTAATTAAGCAATCTTTAGCTCTTTTCACTGAGGATTTGTTATTCCCTGCTGCATTCTCACTAGGACTGGTTAGATTTGCAGAGTTTAATTTTTATCACAGTTCTCTGTCTTTCTACCTCTGTCATATACTCTCAGGCAAAACCCACCTGTTAAAAAGCTCTACAAGCTTTCATTTGTAATAAGAGGTTAAAAATTAGAGAAAAGCAGCAGAAACGTATGCCAGCTCTGACATTCCCTCAGGAAACGTTGCAAGTTAGGGAAATTTTTCAATATTATGAACTAAAGGCTTGGGCTGTCATTTCCGTGGGAACTGCTGATATTCTGCTGCTGTGACTTTTGTGCAAATGAAACTCTGTGTGGGTGAGAACTGTATTTAAGTGGAGTGGCTGTGAATCTAAAAAATACAGACAAGATGTTCTGCTGCAATTTAACAATTTAGTAAGGAATTGCAATTGCAAACAAACCTCAGAGCCAGCTTATCAATATGCAGGTGAAAGACAGTGAAAAAGTCTTTCTCCCACCACCAACCTCTCTTCTCCGCTCCTTCTCTCAACTAAATGTATCCACATGTCACGAAGTATTGCTCAGGATTGCTCTAATGTAAGTCAGATATGGTAAGAAATGATACTTAATATACCTACATCTTTATATACCTACATCTTGAAATGATGTGCATCTCTTGAGCTGTGGTTTGTAGGAAAAGTTCCATCTATACTGTCTCTATTCTGATTTTATAATTGTTCTTACGTTTGAAATTCAAGATGGTGACTCACTTCCCAGTACATTTAAAATGCAATATTGGTTCTGCGAAATAATTTCTTAAAGCTAGAGATCCCAACGCCCAGGTATTGTCATCTTGTCCATCATTCAGATTTTGTGATCCTTTGGAAGTAGCTATGGATGTAACCCAAACGTCCAGGAAAATATTTGTAATAATGCTTAAAATTGACCTAGTACTTCCTACAAAGCCCTGTTTTGAAGGATTTTAGAATAGTTAAGATACCAAACTTCTGATTTATTTTTCTTTTAAGATCAGAAGTATTTTAACCATTTTTCTAAAGAAAGGATAAAAACACACTTCTCATTATTGACTTTTTTAAAGTTTGCAACCCTTGTATTTCAACAGCAACTGACAGGAATAGAATCTTGGCAACATCGATAGAGCTGATTCCAGGCATGCATTTTAATGCCGAAACAACAACAAAAAAATCCATTTTTAACAGTTTAAGCAATAAACAAGTCATCAATTACATTACTCTAGAAGGATTTTCCTTGCTTTTCTCTACTGTTAGTGAAGGTACTAGCCACGAGGACTGAGATAGAAGAATGCAGTTTTCAGAATGTAGAGTAATAGTAATAATCATCTGGTGGAGAGAGAGACAGCTCACAGCTCATTTTATACTGTAAGCATGACTATTTAGGCTCCATTTCAGTATTGCTATATTTAAAATACCTTCCCTCCAATCGGTGCATCACACTGACACATGCTAGTGGGGGATATGACCCTTTACATACAGCAACTCTTCATTCATAAGTGAAATGCAGCCACTTTGGATCTGAGACAATCTCAGGCATTTCACAGAAACAACACGACATGACAGTACTTCAGAAGAGGAAGCAAAGAAGGAAAGTAATTGGAACTTTGAGGGAATTTTTTGGAAGAATATAATTAGCTGGCTTGGAACAGAGCCAGAGCACTAGGGCTGAGTAACTCTTCCTTGTGAGAAATGAACCTTGAGATATTTATGTGGGAAAGTTCATACACGTTGCTGACTTTCCAAGAAAGCCTGCAAGATGTCATTGACCCAAGTGCCAAGTATACCTGAAAGGGAATTGCAGGTGTTGTGCTTGTGTGAACCAACTAAATCCTCAGTTAAAATAAATGCCTTCTTTTAATTAAATTTGAGGTAATCACTGATGATTTCTTCAGGACTAAAACAATGCAACCATTTAATCTGAGAAAACATTCACAGACTGGCCTTGGATCACCTGAACTGACCCCTTGCTCGTTCTATTTGAAGCAGCATAACTAGGACTAATCAAAATCCACGATGGCTACATTTTTTTCCCCTTTAGCTATTTTAACCATTCTACAGAACAGAATCTAAGTATTGGGTTTTATTATTATATATCCTACAATAAAGATAATCAGAGTAACATTCCGTGCTGTGATAATGAAACAAACAGAGCTAAGAAATTAAAACAATAATTGAAAAACCTGGAGAGCTCTAATGACCTTTTATTTATTAGAGAAGTTATGGACTGTATGCCAACAAGGTGACAAACCCAAGCTGAGTCTCTTGCCCTGTATATGTCTACTGTCATTCATCCTGTCATTCCTGAAATTCTCCATTGTGACCATGAAAAAAGTCATTAAATGAAAGGGTGTTAAGTGAGGAAATGGTGAAGGAAAGACAACAAAAAAAAAGATTTAAAAAAATGACTCAGTTCAGTAAACATGCTGAACATTTTAAACTGTGCTAAGGAGATCTGCCATCTCAGACACTGGAATGCAAAGAAAAGGAGCATTTGGAGTTGTGAATATGGATCTTGTATGATGCATATTGTTTCTACTTCTATGGATTCACCACCACTAAGTCAGTGTAATATATTTCCTGCAAATTTATAAGGCAATGATCAGGAATTGTCAATCAAAATGCTTCCAGACTATTTTCTGCAATTTGCTGTTGAGCTATACAATTGCTATAGATTACATCTCCTACCTGAAAATGCAAACCTGCCTGTTCCTCAACATAGTTCATGGCCTCGCATACTTGAGGACAAACAAATCTTTCCTCTGTCTCCATGTCAATAGTTTCTGCAACATCTTTCCGTCCAGAATGACAGAAGATTAATGTAGATTACTTTTGGTTGAGCCTTTAACCTTCAGCCTGACTGCACAGACACTGCACAGACATCCTAGAACTACACACAGCATACTCCACGTGGCTGTAAAGATTCACAACAGCAAGGCATTTTCATGAGTAGCAGTGGATGCTCAGAGGTTACACGAATGATATCTCTGTAATGATTTTAGAGGTGTGCATGTGTAGATGAAGAGAGAAGCCCAGCCAAGTCCCACTCATCTGGTGGCAGACAATTTCTTCATTCTGCACTTATTTTAAGGCATTTTTTTAAAGCATCTGCACCTACGAAGAAAAACTCAGTGTTTGACACTTCAAATCATACAGTTTGACAGCAGAGAAGTGGGTAGAAACCTCTCCTCCCAAAGAGTGGATGGCCTTCCAATAAATCTTCAGAAAACAAACACACACCTCCTTGCCCTTGGTTTTAAACTGCAGAAGAATTCTGCTCTGCAAGGGGTTACCTACCAAACACACGCTATGCCTAAAGCAGGCTGCTGAAAACCCAACAAAACCAACTAAAGTGGGATTACCCCAAAATTGTTATTTCTGTATTTTGACTAAGTGAAGGAGCACTTCCCCAGATAGGCATTCAAAAGCCTGCTCCCCCTTTCCTCCAAAAAGAAGAGAGTTTAATTTTTATGTGTATCCTGTCTATAAACATCCATCCTTGTTATGACAGGTCCAGAAAAATTTGAGACTTCACTGTCACATCCCAACATCTGGCTCCACAGCTGGCTCTGCAGACACCCTGCACTGCCAGCTGTACGTGGCAGCTGGAACAACCTGGGCAGCCACCACAGCAGGGCGAGCAGCGCTGAGCACCGGCTCAAGCAGCACGTTACTGCTTCACCGCAACGCTGAGGTCTGAAATAAGGAGGCTTGACAAGAGGATCATGGCACCTTGCAAATTCCTTCCTGTTCTCTCCTAATATAATGGGCATCTAAACGTAAAAGCTCAAAATACCAGTCTTGCTTTTCATGTCTTGACCATAGAGCATATATTGTCAAAGAACAAATTATTCCGTTTTTGATCTAAAGCACATTCTTTGAGAAAGCAAGCATCACTGCATTATATCATGGAGGTTTATTTTCTGTGGCATTTAGCTCAGAATGTTCCTTCACAAGATTTATAGTCACATTAAAGCAAGTCCTTGTGAGGAGAAAGAGACTGGCTGAAGAACAGAAGTGAAAACAGTTTCAGGCTGTGTCAAGGCTACAGCTTACTGCCTGCATAGCTGCAATGGTCATGGATAAGATCTGGTTAAATCCTTGCAAAACTGCCTACTACAGGAAGAGTTCCCTGGCATAATCATAACTCAAGTCTTACAGACCAGCATAAAGTGCAGCAACTCCATTGTAATGTTATCCTGAGAAAGAATTTCTACTGTATACAGACCTCCTATGCTAAACTAGAAACTAATTCATTACATAATCTTCAGAAGTTATTCATCATATTCATGCTTTTTGTCTTCTAATTAAAAAATTCTGGCTTCTCTTTTACTTAGTAAAACATATTCTTCAAAGAAATTCAGCCACTTGATGCTTGGCAGGTCAGGAATGCACTGTAAACATGACATTGAAAGATATTTGAGAAACTTTGTTTACTGACTGCTTCACTTGCTACCACACTGCCTATAGACACTCTTCCTTTGTAAATTAGGCTACGGAATCACACGGCAGGAATAAAATGGTGGGAAGCGAGGTCAGCAGCAATGCTGAATCACACCTCCCTGAGCTGGCAACTGAGCTGCTATCATCACTGTGCACAGAGCACCAGACTGACTCATCCCGAGCAGGATCAAGGCTCTCAGTACCTGCAGTCAAACTCTCATCCATCAGCTGGATGATCTGTCCTGGGATAATTAAGACACTACTGTACTAATTTTCCATCCAAGAGTGAACTTGAACTTGGCTTCGAATGCTGTGATAGTGACTTTGCAAAGGCTAATTTACCAGTGATCGAAAGCAGCAAGTGTGCCATTTCCATTTCCACCATAATGCAGTAAGGGATCTGTTACAGCCACGCACACAGGTAGTTCTACAAATATAAAGTCAGATGGAAAATTGGAAAAATTCTGAACCCTGAATTTCCCTTCTCCAGAAAATCTGAGTAAACAGCTACCTTCAGCATTCTTATCATTCATATAGAAAAAAAAGCTTGATTTTGAATTCTAAGACTACAAATTAGCTGTAATATTTTTGTTTCCATTAAGAATTTAAAACAATACTTAACAAAGAGATCCTCACTTGAAAAAATCAACTGAAGAGCTGTGTGGCTCTGTGAAGTTCCTTTGAAGGGTTTTCTGAACTCTGGCTATGATATATTCCTAAATTTGTTTCATCCTTTGTCAACTGCAACTCCAGTCTCTACAATAAAGGGGTTTACCTGGCTCAAATCTCTATAGAGTGGCTGAGTAGACTGTAAAATATCTGGCAATCTTAAGATACAATGGAATAACACCATCAGAGTAAGTAGAAACGTATTTTTAATAAACTGGCTCTAAATTTCTTTATATGCATCATAAGCTTTTGTATTCCCAAGAGGCCTTATTAGATTCAGATAAAATGTTTAAAAGAATTCCTATCACCTAACTACTTTAAGCTGCATTAATCATTTTAAATTCCACCCAAATCATGAGTAAAAAGTCTGCTCTCATCTAATGAATATAAATGCTTTCCCTTCCATAGCTAAATTTCTTGGGCTGAAGTTTTACAAACATTTAATGGAAGATGTTCACAGAAAATCCATTAAACAAATAAAAGGTTGTGTGTGCAAATTTCCTGTGCAATATGTGGTGTGGAAATTCATCCCCTTTATTGCTTAGCATTTTCTTTTCAAATATCAGGGCTGGATTTTAAGTATTTAAAAGTCATTCTTTTGATACTTTTGATTTTATTTATTTTTTTTTACAGCTCATTACTCATAATGTCACTCTAAAATCATTTCCTTGCAAATCATCCTGAGCCATCCCTAGCCAAGCAACAAAAATGAAGAATGGCACAGAAATCACACAGGTCAGCAGCAGTGATCTGCAGACAAATATCTTCACTCATTTACCTGGATCTCTCCATCACACGTATGATACTGAAATGCAGAAATATTTTTTTTTGAGATTGGATTCCTTGGCTCCTACAGTTGTTGTTATTTAAATAAACAGCACTTAATTCTGGCAGTTTTGTATCTGTTTTTCTGACTCTGAAATCTCTGATCAGAAACTTCCTCTTTGTTTTTCCCCAAGGTCCACAGACACTGTTCTTTCCCATTTATAACCCGCACGTCTGTCGAGCAGTTAGTGGGTATCATGTAATGCCAGGGGTGTGGGAGAGAGTAGTAGTAGGCAGATGACAGTGCTGCATTAAGCTCTGGCCAGCTGTCCCCGGGTAGGATGTCACTAACAACTTGATGAAAGCAGCTGGCTGAAGTAAGCCTAGATCACAAGATACCAGATTAGTCAAGGATTAAGGGTAAAGGCAGTGGACTGGGATTTGAGAAGTCTCTGCTCAGTTCCTGTTTCTACTCCATTTGTGACCTTTGGTAAACCACTCAGTCCCAGAACCCCAAGAAGTAATTAGACACCAAATTTCCAAGGATTTCCATGTCATTTAGCTTTCCAAACTTATGTGGTTCTTGATCCTAATTAAACTTGCCAGATCTGATCTGAACCAAACCTGTCAACACCAAGACTATCTTATCTGTCCCAGTACATATCATTATGAGAGTCTTCTCTTCTGTCAAGGATCTGGCAGGGATGCATTGCCTCAGTGCCCATGATGGACTCCTCTCAAATAGACCAGAAGTCTGGGAAACCAACCTGCCAGTCAGGCAGCACAGCACAGAAACTGCACAGCTCACGTCCAGGGTTTGACATTCTGTGTGAGACACCAACAAAATCTACTTGTGGAATACTGGAAATGGATTCAGTTAGATGGAAAACCAAAGGAGAGGTAAACCAGTTAACCTGAAAAGAACTCTTCATACCTTATTCACACCAAGGCAATCTCCAGCACCACTTAGATGGAAAGTGCATGAATAAAACCAGCTGCACAAAGCAGCTTCCTCCATCCTTTCGTGACTAAGCATGCTAAAAATTCAGGACTACTTATATTCAGAGAAACACTACTGCTAGAGCTTCCTCAGCACTCTGGGAACTCCCTCTTTTTAAAGCTGAGTGGCTGGCTCACTTGAATAGGTAGGGTATTTTAAAAACTTCAAGACGATTCAGTACCAAAATGCAAGAGAAATATTAGAAGTTTTATGTTTAACTCTTCTAAGCCTTCTGTGAAAATCCCAAACAGTATTCCCAGGTGAAGTACAGCTTTGACTTCGTAATTCCTAACTTTGCACATACTTTCTGTATAAGTAATAAGAACTCCAATAAAACTCATCCATGCAATAAGCTCACTGAAGCCAAAGAAATTACAGTGATGACTACTTTGGTCTACTGTCTCTTAATTAGTTTCTTTCACATTCAATTGACTGTGTTTTAGCTAGCTCTACAAAATCAAAGGTTATTGTATATAGAGTAACTTATTTGCCACAGATGTGCTAGTATTAAATCATACTCATCTCCAAAAGGCTCTGCACCCAGATCTCTCCATCTCTGTACAGAACAGAAGGTAGCTGCCCCGTGGCTCAGGCAGCTGCACTGTGCAGAAGGTTCTCTGCAGGTCTGAAGATCTGCAGCTGGGAGGGGTTTGGCCATGGGCACAGGGCAGGTATGTTGCCAAACATTCCCTCCTAAAGCCAGAGAAGGATGAATACTTCCACAAGCAGTATTTGTTTCTACATCTTCACTGGCAAATTCTCTTTGAAGAACACCCTGGAGACACATAGTAGCTAGGAAGCATCTGATGATGCAACTCTTCCCCCTGGGGCAGGGAGAGGAAGAACTTCTGCAGTCACAATGAGGGCACAGGGACGCTTGCTGACCTTGTTGGATGTTAGGATCTACACTCATGTCATGGAAGCAGAAAGGTTTAAAGGCTCTATCCCTAGAGTCTTATACAGGATAGAAAAAAAAAGAATAAAATATCTATTTTTCCCAAGCTGCAGCAATTCAGTGCATACACTAATGAGAAGAACTATGCACAATTTCTTGGCCTTACCATATATACATTCCCCAAAAGTATATAAAGTGGGTCACACATTTAGACACAGATGGATTTCTACCATCAAATATTAACAAGTCTGAGCAATTTTTTTTTTTAATACAAAACTCATTTTATTAGGCATTCATGAAAAGGCTTGAGATTCAGAGTTAACACCCAAGAACAGTTCAAATGCTCGTGCAAGCCTTCTCATGACTACCCTCCACCACAAAACATTTTCGTGCTTCCACACGACTCTCTTCAATCTATCCTTCTTTATCTGGGAACAGCACCTGACATCTCTTCCCTCCCAGTTCTGATCTTTTCTTATCTGTATGCTAAGAGGACCTGCTCTCCCTTCTCCAGAGACCACCCAGTCAGTCCTTTTGGGTTTGAGTTGTCTGGATTCCTGTAGTGAAGCCTCACTCACACACTTCAATCTTTGAATACATCTTCACAATGCAGAGAAATAGAGAGAATTCTCCCACCTTTTTCCTACATTCCATCAAGATTCTTCTATTCTTTGAACTGTATATGCTCTGAGGCTTAGAACACAGAGTAAAATAAAGTGTTTCATTGATCTAGATACAGGTGACAGGGCAGAGAAGTAGACCCTTATCTAAATAGTAGCTTGGGTATTTTGTTTTGGGGTTTTTTGAGTTTCTTCAAGCTTGGGAAAGCATTCAGGATGTGTTTTCATAGCTCTTAAGGAAAAAGCATATAGTATTTTGGTTGTTCCTAGCACACCTACTCTATTTCTTTGTACTTTCAAGAGTTGGAGTTGCCATCATTTTAATGGGTGCACATTTAGACAGAAACATAATTGTCATAAAAGGTCCAAAAGAGATCTCGGAACCCAAATATAATGAAGGAGGTTCACTACTCCTTAGTCATGTTAAGAAGATATTATTCCAGTGCAGACAAAAGAAATCTAGCAGTATAATTCCATATGGTAAATCAAGTACTGAAACATATTTTCTATCTTCTTACAATTCTTAACTACAGCAAAGGAGGACAAACCTTTTTATAGTTTTTGCTCCCATAAAGATGTTATATTCACATTCTGCAGAAGTTTTACGGAGCCTCTAGCTCTACATATTGTAGAAGGAACAGCATGGGTTTGGTTTTGTTTTAGTTTTCAGGGTGGCTACAATATTTCAGAGACTTACATAGCTGGTGCCCAGCAAGATTTAATCATTACAACTACTAACTGCAATCATCAAATACTTCCTTTATATTTTAAGTACTTATACAAACAAATAAAAGGAATAGAAAGTTAAAAATCCATGTTTAGAGTCCTTCTCTCAGGAATATAACCCGGAGAGATACAGAACAAAGCATTTATCTTCATTTGCAGGGAACACCACAAGACAACAGACTCAGTTTGCTTTGCCACTTGTGAATTGTGTCAGCACCCCAAATGTACGAAAATCAACACTGCTATTGTAGTCATCAGCACCTCTTTTTCTCCCTCTTTATATATTTATATATCTTTATTTCATCTTCTTAGAGGCACAAACAACCTGTCACATATATTCAAGCATATGCAAAATTCTAACTAGACAGACAAAAATAATCTTTGTTCTTTTCCCCATGTGCTCTGTGGGAGTTTTGTCTTGTTTGTATGATTGATCAGTTTGTATTTTACTTCAGCAAAATCATTTTTCAAACACAGACATGCAGTTTGAAAGCAGAAGAAAAATATTTATGCCAGATCTTTTACTGGACAAAGCAAAGGTAATACAGAGCAGAACTGCAATGTTTAACGAGATTGTAAGATGTCCCTCTAAATAATGTTAGAATTCTTTGTAGAAATGATGTTGTTTTTTTCTTCCCTGATAGCCTCATACTTGGGGGGGGCGGAATGGGAGGGGACAGGACACAAAAAAAAAAAAAACAAAAAAACACACCCCCCCACCCCCAAAAAAAGAACCCACAAACTAAAAAAACCACCAATAAAAAGGACCAAAACCCCAAAAAAACCTACTACACATCACAAGATTTTTAATAGCCATTCTCCTTTCCCTGAGAAATTAAGTCTCTTTTTGGATGGAATGGCAAATGAAACATCTGAAAATTGTCAGAGTAATTTAAAGCCAGCAATGAATTCATCAGTCACCTTTGGAAAAGGTCACATTTCTTTTGATAGTTCTTTAGTATGCTGCAATAATAGAAGCATGCCACTGCTTGCCATGTATTTCTCTTATTTCTCTTCATGTTTTCTCTTTCCATACGACCTTACAAAGATACCCTCTATGCATTCTTACTTTGCCACCACAGTAATAATTTTGGGTTTGGTCAGCAATGAAGGTGAAAGATGCTCATGCAACTGTACTATGGGACAGTTCCTATAAACCCATTTGTTAATCATTAATGTTTCTTCTTATAAAACTTACCCCTTAGCTTCCTTTTTTTCTTTTGGACACTAAGTTTCATAACTTGCATACCTTGTACATCTCAAACTTCCATGTCAGTGGAAGTCAATGAGAGACTGAGACAGGTACAGAATGAAGAATTAAATTCACCATCCATTAATTACTTCTAGTCTATAGCAATTCTTCAGAGCTCCTTACCACAAAGGTACTGTACAGACTGTGCATTTCCTCAGTAGACCTTACTTGGCAAAAATTCACCTTAAACAATCACTTGTAACTTCTTAGTTTTAGTTATGGCAGAATTCTGTGGATCATAATCACCACTGCACACTCCTTCACTGCTGAAGGATGGGGTGAAGGGTCTTGCACCCCTGAAATAGCTAAGAGTTTATTGGTGTGCTTATCAGCTGGTTTAGACAATGGAATTTAACTGAAGTCAATCACTGAAAAAGTACTAAGAAACAAGTTTGCAAAACCAGCATGTAGCAACAATGCAGTAAACTATCCCACAATCTTCTCCCTTAACAGGATCTGTTGGTTTTGCAATATGCAACTCGTTTATTTTTCTAGATGAGAATTTTTAGGAACCTCTACAAATATCTCACAGTATCAATAATAATCAACCCAGCAGGAGTCACCATCTTTAACATTTTGATCTTTTTTTTTTTTCCTAATGATATTGGTGTTTACCTAGAAGTTTAAAGGACAATCCTGTAATTTCTGGAAAAAATAAGGTTTCTCTTCCAGCATGTTTTCCAGTTACTCACCCCTCACTCTCTAACACTCTGGGTGACCTTAGGCATTTCAATTGACCTCTTCAAACCTCAGCCAGCTCAGCTAGAAGACAGAGCCCCTTTGAAAAGCAGATGTTGCATCAATGCTGAGTTTTCTTGGATAAATGCATTTAAAATTAAAAGAAAGCTGTGACTGTTCAATGACCTTTCAGTACACTTAATGTCAAGGGCCTTTCTTTTGGAGACTAAGCATCTATCTGGAATCGCTAATGGAATTTTAAAAAGGCAAAAGAAAAAATAATTGTAACAGCTCACAGACAAATGTAGATTGCATTTTCATTCATGCTTGGTGCTTTGGCTGTATCACACCTTTTCTCTTGGTCTATTTCAACAGAATTCATTTATAATATTGTAGTGTCATATTCATGCAGCTTTTCATTTTAAGTTCTATATTTATGCTGGGTCTTTTGTGTTGAAATATCCCAAACCTGAACTCCTACACAGACAATACACACTAGACCAAATTCTGTAACAATGTGATGAACATAGTCAAGAAACAAGTGGATAGAAAGCTAAGAAACAACACTGGCTATGTGCAGAAAGAAATACAGTTTTGTGTAAGGAGGGTAGAGTCTCCCATAATCTCCCCAGGCTCTGCCATCCGAGCTCGGATGTTTGCACTTGTCAGGTACCGATTCCACATGCTGCGCTGAGCAGCTGTGAACCACAAGCAGAGGGAGCAGAGCAGGGTTTGGTGGCTGGAATGATTGACAACCCCGGGGCTGGGGAGAATTCTGGCAGTGGCTGAAGCAGTCCCTGAAGAGGGCAGGAGTAGGTGTTCGTCAGCTCTGCCGTCAGTGACTCAGCATGTACACACACATACACACTCCCTTCCATATGATTCCAGTGTAATCTCCTCTGGACTTTTAATCATTGCCTGCTCTTCTCATGTTTGTTTTTTTCCACCTACTTTTGTACTCTCTTGCCTTTAAATGCAATGTTCACCAGTTATTATCTCTCAGTCCAGCAAATCAGGATTTTCTCATTCGCCTAGTATGGGAAATCAGTTACCAAACAGTTGTTTTTCTAACCAGACCCACACATATCTTCCTTTGTATGAAACTGTTTCTAGTGCAGCTCCCCAAGAAGTATTGTCTTAAGCCAGGTCAAATACTACTTACTACTATATCCTCTGTTACTCAAATGCAACCACTCATAGGGGAAAAATACAGCACTATTTAACACAGTAAATTTGTTCCAAGTTTGTTTTCACATCACCAGTGCTCCGATAAGGAGGAGGAAAAACCAGAAAGGAAAAGTAAACACAAGTTTACAAATTCCCACATGCAAAACCCCTAAGACTGTATTGCTTCTAAGCCCCTGCACCAGTCCGTGCGCTGGAGAGCGTTACTGTAAATGTGCTGGTACATTGGCTCCAGAGGAGAGAGCTGTTCACTGCATAGCTGCTATTTAATGATGCACAACCCCCATAAATTCCAGGAAAAGGTGACAAAAAAAGTTTTTCTGGTACCTGACTAACTTGATCCTCATCCCCATGCAACACGATTTATCAGAAGCAACTGGTTGAAGCAGGCTGATGTGGCAGAAAGCCTGTGCAGTAAGTATAGCACTGCATATTCTATGAGCTATTGTATAGGAGGAAAGAAATCTGAAAAGACCAACAGTGACTGGCACCTTCCCAGTTGGCCACTGCCCACTTGCTTAAGGAGGAGGAGAGCACATTCTCCAGCTTTGAAGGTGGCTTCTTTCTCCTCTAGCCCTCTGGACATCACAGTTCCTAGCCCAGTTACCCATCCATGGAGTCAATTAAAAGCACAGCAATAACAAAAAGGGTTATTGTCTCTTGTTACTAATGTACATCCCTACACTCTCACTGCTCCAAACAGAATCATTTTCTGACTCTCTGGGCTATGTTCAACCACACAATTCCCTAGTAAGACAGAAAGAAACCTTGGGAAGGCTTAAGAGGCTATATAATGACAAAAGGTCACCAACCAAGCACACATTAATAATCTAGAGTTTGCTTCAATCTTTAATACTATATTGTATAGTATTTTAATACATAATTATCCTTACAGTATAATACTGGTACGCTGAAAAATATGCTGTTAAGAATAACAAAGGGAAATAGTAGGGCCTCAACTGGTGCTCTAAGTTTCCTCGTGAACAAAAGGACTGTCATTTTCATGACCTCCCAGCATACAGGGGGTATTACCACAAATGAATAACAAAAATAGTAATTATTTATTAATAAAGAGGGATAATAAGTATGAGTTTTAATGTCACAATGTTAGCATTAAACAAACACAATTACTGTAGTTTTAATGTATACTCTTCATTATCTTCTGCTGGCTTGAATACTATGTGTAAAAATGAAATTGTCCAGCCTTTCTAATAAACAAAATGCAACTACTGTTTATGCTTTGCAGCCTTGCAATGAGTAGCGGATTTATCACTTGGAAATAGCCTGAAGAATTTTGAGTCATTCTCTGGAGACTATTAATGGAATTCCCTTAGATATCTGGGGAGTCTGTTCTACATTCAGATACCAGAGTGTATATCTGAAGACTTTCTAATTGTCGACACACTCAGACCAAAGCATCCTAACTTCCAAAAATAGTCTCAAAGCCCATACCAAAAGCCCTGTTAAAGTTGAGGAAAATAATCACTTCTCTTGTCACCCATACATCCCTTCTATCTAGGGATGTATGGGTTGGTCAAGCACCTAAGCACCTTCCCCTTCATATGCTCAGAAATATCTTCCAAGAGAACTTACTCCGTGATCTTGCCAGGGTCCAAAGCAAGGTTGGCCAGCCTCTGCTTCCCCACAGAGACCTCCTGGCCATTTTTGAAGAAGGATGCAACCTTCGTCTTTCTCCAGGCATCAAGAACCAACCCTCATTTTCATGGTCTTTCAAAAGTGATAGACAGTGGTTTCTGAACATCTGCCATCTCTCCAAGCACCTTGGATGCTGCTCGGAATGGGTGGACTTCCCTCAGGTAATCCCCATCTCAGTTGTCAGCCACTACTGGCATCTCTTTCGGAACCCTGTCCCTAGACAGATCCTAGAAGCTTGGGACACCTGGTCAGAGATGACTGAGGCAAAGAAAGCAATGACTGCACGAAGAATGCACGCCCTAGGTGTTCCTGCACTGGCAGGGGAGTTGGACTCAATGATCTCCAGAGGTCCTGTCCAACCCCAACTGTTCTATGATTCAGTGACCGATACGAAATTACCTGCAGGAGAGCCAAAGCCAGGCCTGCAGTGGGAGTGCTGTCACAGCAGCCACGCAACCATCGCGGTGGAAGAGTGGGCATTAAGCTTAACATACTTGTCATGCACAAACCAGTTTTTTATGTTGTCTGTACCTCAGAACCTTATCATTTCTTCACACCAGGGGGATCAATCAATCTCATAAGCAATGTCTTCCAGGCTGGTTTCGAGATTAAATGGTAGGATAGCATTCCCAACACCTTATTCCTCACATGTTCATCCACATTCAGCTGCAAGAATTTTGACATGCGGGTCACAAGGTTGATTTGAGAATAACCAAAGGGGTTCACAAGGTTAATTTGATAACATCCAAACTGGTAATCTGCAATCAGCTGAAGAAAGGACCTCTGGCTGCACAGGTGGTATAAAGGTACCCAGTGAACCCATAATAGCTGGGGAACAAAAAAATCAACAATACTGTTGTAGTAAATTTGCAATGTGTACACAAACCCTCTGGAACAAGGCATGTAAACACCTCCTGTGAGAAACAAAAACAGTCAAAAAGGAAAATAGAACAGTCTGCTGTGATCTACATCCCTTAATGTTTCATATGCAATCATACCTATGATTTTGCATTAATCTCATTTCCCATGACTGCTGAATTCTCCGACACGAATACTGATCTGAGACATGATGATGATCAGATGGTTTTGACTTGGAATCATGTATTTGCTGTACTGCAGTTTTATAGCTCAGAATTGCAGTCTGTCAAAACCAAGGTACCTATACATATCTGCAGTGCAAACAACGTTAGTGAGTAACTGCCTCTGTCTTCTACTAGAACTACAGAACANGTCTCAAAGCCCATACCAAAAGCCTTGATAAAGTTGAGGAAAAGACTCACTTCTCTTGTCACCCACAAATCCCTTCTATCTAGGGATATAAGGCAATCGGGTTGGTCAAGCACCTAAGCACCTTCCCCTTCATATGCCCAGAAATATCTTCCAAGAGAACTTACTCCATGATCNCAGAACCTTATCATTTCTTCACACCAGGGGGATCAATCAATCTCATAAGCAATGTCTTCCAGGCTGGTTTCGAGATTAAATGGTAGGATAGCATTCCCAACACCTTATTCCTCACATGTTCATCCACATTCAGCTGCAAGAATTTTGACATGCGGGTCACAAGGTTGATTTGAGAATAACCAAAGGGGTTCACAAGGTTAATTTGATAACATCCAAACTGGTAATCTGCAATCAGCTGAAGAAAGGACCTCTGGCTGCACAGGTGGTATAAAGGTACCCAGTGAACCCATAATAGCTGGGGAACAAAAAAATCAACAATACTGTTGTAGTAAATTTGCAATGTGTACACAAACCCTCTGGAACAAGGCATGTAAACACCTCCTGTGAGAAACAAAAACAGTCAAAAAGGAAAATAGAACAGTCTGCTGTGATCTACATCCCTTAATGTTTCATATGCAATCATACCTATGATTTTGCATTAATCTCATTTCCCATGACTGCTGAATTCTCCGACACGAATACTGATCTGAGACATGATGATGATCAGATGGTTTTGACTTGGAATCATGTATTTGCTGTACTGCAGTTTTATAGCTCAGAATTGCAGTCTGTCAAAACCAAGGTACCTATACATATCTGCAGTGCAAACAACGTTAGTGAGTAACTGCCTCTGTCTTCTACTAGAACTACAGAACACCAGAATGGCAGGGGTTGGAAGGGACCTTAAAAGATCATCAAGTTCAACCCCCCTGCCAGAGCAAGATCACCCAGATCAGGTCACACAGGAACAGATCCAGGTGGGACAGAATAAACCTGGACTGCTGATTACCCTAAATGACTCACAACATGTAAGCCTACAACCTTCTTTCAGACAGACAGACAAAAATAACTGAAAGGAGTTAATTAGGATGCTCTTGATTGAGCATACAGGCACAGCAGTAGTCAGTTATTGTTCCTCTATATCTAGAGGAAATTGCAGCTTTCATGGATGCCAAAAGCTAACTGGTCTCTAACTCTTCCCAGCCTAGAAGCATCACCCACCCCTCTGCAGTAGCACTACTGCAGCAGTGCAGTTCCCACTCCTCTTACCAACCAAGATAATACAGTCTTTCTTCATGACTTTGTGTTTCCTACTGACAAATCCCATACTCAAGCCATTCCCAGAAGAGCTCTACAGTTTCTCCCCAGAACCCTCCTGTATTTGCTTGTTAATTTCTTCTGTAGAATCCCTGTAACACATTGTTTGTGTACACTTCATTATGTTCTACCGGGCTGCTTGCCCCATTTTCTGTGTCTAATTCTGATGTTGCCATGGTACCATAGTAAGTACCAGAAGTAAAGACTCTAAACAGTAGATCACCTTTTTCTGCACCATCCTTTTACTAAAAAGGAAACAGCCCACATCAGTAGGGAGTATTGCTCCTAGTAAGCTTATTTAAAATGCTTATTTTTATACTTGTAGACCTAAGTCCTTTAAACTGACAGGAATTTTGCATGCTGAGAACTACGGATTTTTCTTTTTGTTTCTTTGTTATTGGGCATTACCTACAACCTCAAAAAGCTTGCTAAAACATTTCCCACGTGTGCTTTGGACTTTTCTCTTATTTGAAGTCTTCCATAGACAGACATTTCCCAACAAAGTAAGAGTGTTTTCACAAAGAACTCTTTACAGTAACCTTTGCCAGATATTGTTCCTTTTCCTAGAAGGGAAAAACACACTAAGAAAATAAAACAAAACACAAAACACCACAACACACACCAGCAAAGACCCGATCTGAAAACCAGGTAAGTAATGGGTGGTTATGAGAAATACTGAATCCGAATCACCACAGCCTTGTTTTTCACTAGACCCTCATCAGGGTGAGGCCAAACCAATCATCAATTTCAAGCTTGAAAGAGAGCAGATTGCTAAGAGCAAAAGGATTTTTGCAAGATACAGCCAAATGCCTTAGGAGATCAACTCGTATTTCAAAACTTCCATAAAATAAGGTTAAATATCTGGGCTGGCCACTGACAGTCTTTCTGCAAAGAAATGCTTTTCAACCCGAGATGGGGAATAAACCTTGCAACCAAATGGTGTTTGATTAAAGCAGAAAGTCCAATTTTATGTATACTTCTAGTAGTGAAAAGTTATACAAACAGGCAGTTAATTATTTTAGTCTTTTACACGTTCCACAAAGAACTGAAAGATGTTGTTTTTAAATAGCACACATACACACACACATGCAAGTCAACACACAACTCAGCCAGGCTCTGGGAAGAAGAGTTTGGCTTCTTCAGTGAGATCAAAATCTGGGGACCATGTTGCATTCACCCCTATGTGCAAACACCACTTTTTCCACTGCTGCCTGCTGAAACACGAGTCTCACTACTACAGGCAATGAGTGGTAACTGTTCCAGCAGTGAAAAAGAGAAGCATCTCTCTTAGTCTTACACAGCTGTGGTGAAACCTCTTCCAAGTCACTTTTCACTTCCACTTCCAAGTCTACGAGTTTCATTACTGAAAGCAGCATGCTGGAAGCAAGAGAACAGATAAGCTCGGGAGGGTCTTTGAAATTATTCATAGACTTTCTACTGACAGTTTCAGTAGAACTTTTAACATTAAACAGCTTGCAAACTGAGATCATCAACAGCGCATCAGCTTGTATCAACTATAATCCTTCTGCAGGTTTCCAGTTATATGCAGTGGGCATTAGCGTAGCTCAAAGTGTTTAAAGAAAAGACTGTAGGAAGCTGGAAAATGTAGATATTTCAAGCACAATTTGGGATTTAACTGTTGCTTATGGTAATTTTGTTGTGCAATATACACTGTTTAATTCTTGAAGGATGTAATTTGTATTATTTTCTCATTATAAACTCAATTTTGTATCCATTTTTTTTAAAAAAGGGCTGGATTTTCACCTATTATTTCTTTAGCAATGGGACACTGCATGATTGACAATGCAATTACCAGTGCAAAGTTTTTGATATGCCAAGTAATACTTAAAATAGAACTTCATTATTTTTCACATACAGAGCTATGGATTTTGTAACTACCTATTTTTCTGTGAGTTAAGAGATCCTTACATGTTCAAGAAAACTGGATGTTTGTGAGGAAAGGTCTTTGCATGTAGGAGACATTCTACCACACCCCAGAAAGGTTTGTCAAATTAATGTTTCATTACACGCAGAGTACACTCATACTTTTGTAAACCTTCTATTTCAAAACCTTAAATATCTCCCTTCTCTGATGATATTGAGAGATATTTTAGGCCTAAATTTCCATATCTGCTTTAAGTGAAGTTGGTATGTGGGCATGTAACATTATGTCAGTTTATTTCTTCCCCTTTACTACCACTTTCCTCCTTTACACTTGCCAGGTACATTCTGACAGTGGGGAAGCCACAGAGATTTGCCAGGCTCAGTGTCTTGTATAGAGGTTCATCTACTAATGCCAAAAAGAATATACCATAATTATTTATTTAGGCTATTAAAAAATATTAATTTCACTTTTAGACTTCAATCTTCCATTTTGCTATTCTATTAATAGGTTGTATTTCTGTTCACGTGTTTGTCTTTACTGCAGGCTCCTCAGAACATGGTCCTTCCCTTCTTTCTTGTTTAAAAATATTCTACAATATTATAAGCTCTGCAAAAGCAGCAACATTTATATTGCAGCCCTTATCTGGGGAATTTTACAGTCATTGAAGTGTAGGCAAAAGCATCCAGTGATTTCAGCAAGATGGAGATTGAGCTTTGTTTCTATGAAATGGCAGAAGACTTCAGACACAGCTCACACGACTGTTTGCAGTTTTTACTTTAAGTCATTCCCTTTTGACTAAAAAGTAAGAATTTTATCACGGTTAATCCTGTCCTACACTTACAAAACATAGAGAGTGTTGACACTGACCTAGCAGAGCACTTCAGCAGTGTTCAGTGCCCGACCTTCAGTAAACAAATTCTCTTCCCAAAGTTGTCAGTAGCATCTCTGAAGGTACACACGCCTTGCTGCACAGAGGGCCAGACTAGGATGAAAACCTCCTAGACTCACACCAGCATAAAGCCAAACAGCTGGAGAGAAATTACATAGGGACAAAGATTAAATCTGTGGGAGTCTCTCTCATTGCCCTTGCAGGATTCCTCCTTACATCCCACTCTGCAGTGCTTCATCAAATCCTCTACATAGCAAGACTTCTACTGCCTCCCTTGCAAGACTATTCAAGCTAATATTTCTTATTGCCAGGAATTTTTACTTCAAGGAGTTACAAAGAACTCCAGCATGGGATTTCTGGAGTTGTCTCATTAAATCAGTTTTTATTATATTATTTCAAAGTCATAGGCATGACTAAGGAATTCCTTAGTATTTCTGATATTAGTTAAGGTACCTTAATAAACCTCATCTATAGGTAGTGCAAGTTGTTCCCTACATTTTCTACTTAGATCAAGGACATAGGAGTCGTTCTTTTATTCAGAAGAAGGAAAAAAGACAGCTTTCCTCTTGATTTCAGAGAGAATCTGGCTACCCATCATAAGGGACTACTATGGATAAGCATGCAGTTTCACAAAGGCAGCTGTTCAAAAAGTATCAGTGCTGTTTGGCCTGTATGGTTAAGCCTGGAATTTTCCTGTATTTTCTGAGGACCCAAGGAAAGGATCACAGTAGTATCTTCAGTAGTGGGGAAAGCCAAAGATGCAGGTGTACTAAAAATACTCCTTGGCAGGTACACAGCCAGACAAGAGAGCACAGTCCTCTAGCTGTTCAGTGAAGGGACAAGTGAATTGTTGGGGTTTTTTTCACATGCTATCAGGATTTTCCAGCAGCAGCACACCATCCAGAAGCATTTTCTAAAATAGAAGTGCTTTCCCATTCCTGGGAGTGTTTGCCTTTGCCTACAATCCCACTTCTATCTGCCTTCAGATGGGCCTCAGCCAGCTGCTTTTCCCATGGGTGCTGATCTCATCTCGGCACAGGATGCTTGGGATACAGTTGCCTGGATTAGAAGCAAGTGGGTTAGAGAGTTGATGACTCGCTGTGCTTTGCTGGCATTTAACAGGAGAAGCCTGTATCTAGCAACGCACTTACATTTGTGCTCAAATTTGACTTGAGTAAATTACGTGCATTTTCAAGATTAAGCAAGCACTTCACTGGATTGAAACCACTATATCTTATAACATCATGAAGTAGAGGTAAGTAGCCTAGCTTACTGGGATGTAAAGATAAAATATCTCCAGCTAAATCCAAAGGTTTCCTCAGATTTACACGGACATAAAAACAAGTACTGACCTATTGTATTTGCAGTCCCCAGAGCTACCACACTCAGGTCTTTAGATTCCAAGTTCATTCTTTGCTTTCTCAACAGAAATATCTATATAATTATTCCGTGCATGAGTTATATTGGCTCAGAAAATCAACTAACATGGGATTCAGCAGGCCTGAGAATTATGCAAAGACTGGTTTAATCAGCTTAATATTGAAAAGAATCTATTTTGTATTTTAAAAAGTGCACCTACCACAAGTGCAATTAAGTTCTTTGTATACAAACAAATTAACAATATTTTTCTGTGCAGCTGAAGGTCTGTGGACATTGGAAATTAAAATCAGTCATTCCATGAGGAAAGAAAAGCTGTAGAGAAATTAGTTTTAAAGCAAACATGTGAACTTCCTTTTTATCTGTGTGTAAATTAGAGTAAGATGAGAAAAAGAAGGAAAAGAGAAAACAGACTTTTTAAAACAAAAGACATTAGACCCCACACAAAAGCAGGCTGCACCCACCCCTGTTGCTAGCTGCAGCTTTACTGCAATTAGTGGAGCCAGATCAACATGGACTGAGTAGAATATTTCCTAACTAGAGACAATTCTAAACAATATTGTCTTAAAGTTGTTCCTCTTTTCCCTGTTAATATTCCATGTGTGACGTACCTTGCTGCTGTCTGGAGATGTAGATGGATGGGCTATGGGAAACATTTGGTACTGTATCAAGGGCTTGCTGCCTCCAGTAACCCTATCAACAGTAAGTGTTTGGAGGAACACATCTTTAATTAGCATTATAAATAATTGCTAACTACATTTTTGTTCTGGGATGCAGAGAAAAGGGTTTTTTGAAACTAATTCCAATCCAAAATTATTTCTTTCTTTTTTTCCCTGCAGTAAAGAAATACAAATGAAAGATCAGTCCTCACTCAGAAATGAATGGCAACCTCTTTATAAATTATTTTCCAGGTCATTTCACTGAGTGTTTTGCAGGTGTTTCATTTCATTCCTTAACAACTGACCCAAAACTTTGATCTAGGTTACTTGAGAGATAGGCATTGTCTTCGGTGTCCTTGGGTAGAAAAATAAAGTTATTTTTCTAGCTTGCAATTCTTCCCTATACACCAGTGAAGACTCCCTCCTAGTCTCACCCTTTTTCTTTACAATGGCATTTTGACCTTATTACTTATTAGGATCAGAAGCAAAACATCCATATCCTTATAAATTAGAAAATGTTTAATAAGAATGAGCTTGAACAAATTTTTATTATAATGAAAGGATTAAGGTGCACGATAGCATTAATATTTAGGAAAAATTAAACAAAATTGCTTTTTGTCTGCTGCAAACTATGTTAAATATTTAATATGCCACATTATAGGGGCACCATTCAACAAAGGGTATGACAACCTCTGTGTTATGAACCTTCATTTCTGTGGTTCAGACTTAGTTGGAAAACTTCTGAAAGCTAAATCTAACATTATGTGCAGCTTTTCTAGGCAGTTAAGAGCTGAAACAAGCTTCAAAACCTGTCCAGGTCTATAGCAGAAAATCGTGCAAACAGTGGGTCTAAAGAGGCTGTCTCTTGTGGGCTCTACTGACCCAGCACATGATTTATTTAGAGGAGAGCACCAAGTTTAATTGTTCTGGAGCTTATGGGAAGCCTTTTTGTTGCTTTGTTTGGAGTGTCTGAGTGTATTTTTAGACAGCTTTAAAACACACCAAAAAAAAAGAAAAGTCATGCAAGTATTCTGAGGTGATAGAAGGGTGATTTTTTTCAGTAATCTAGCAGGAGGCAACTTCTATATAAACATTGTGAGAGGCAAATTCTAGCTCTTGGATTAGAATAATGGATAACTTGAAAATTTTCAAGCTTCCTCTAGGAGTTTAAATTTCCAAAGGAAAAAAAAATTAAATACCCAAACCCAAGGTTGGCTTGCTTACAGTCAGGCTATGTATTGGATGAAAATTAAGGTAATAAGAGTATAACGTAATAAATTTGGTAGTAGATTTTTATTGCTTTCAGGTTACTAAATTGAGAAGAAAACAGAATGAAAATATTCTGAGTTTGCTCCAAAGCTGACACTTACAATGACCTTGAGGTAAAAAAAAAAGTTATTATCCTTTGCCTTTCTCTCTGCTCCTGTAAAATCTGATAATAAACACTAGTTAAGCATGATATTTCCCATCTTGGGATGAGACTCTGGGCAGAAGACAACAAAACATTATAACCACCCTGACTGAGCTGGCCAAATTCCCCAAATCAGCCATCTCAATCTATGCCCTACAAAAACCCAAGCTGAATTACCCTGACTCTTCACAGCCTGTCAAGCTCTCATTAGTTCCTTTTTAAACCTTCCTTCTATCTCAGCTTTCATTTTACTCACTACAATGTTATATATAAAGAAACATACAAACAAACAAAAAAAACCAACAAAAAACTAACTGACCATCATTTCAAAAACACAGGTGTTTAGTTTAAAAGTGAGATGGAAGATTTGCAGCACAGCCTTGTAGAAAGTAGAAGTAAAAAAATGAGTACTGTTGGCTAACTATAGAAGATTGAGTCTCATTTTCCATTACCACAGTAAAAAATATACTATATTTTAAAAAATTGACCTAAAGCATTTTAAATTTAAGCTGGACTTCAAGAACTCTGGTGTTACTAAGTGTCAGGAGAGTTTGTGACATTTTAAGCTGTTTATAATTACACACACAAAGCCAAAATATTTGGATACCAATATAAGAAGTGAGTATGGAATTACATTTGGAAAGTAGAAGTCAAAATATTAAATGCCCGTACTTCAAGTTAAATCCTAAAAAAATTCCAATAAATAGCTTTTATGGAGGCATTAGTGACCATTAGCTCCTCAGGCATGTGGCTCATGCTGTCAGGCAGAACGTATTAGTGATACTTGTAAATGTTGTCTGAGAATATATACCCCACTTGTGCATCTGCTATAAAGTAGCTCAGCTTCACTTACCAGAAGGCTTTCTAAACCTTAAATCACATTTTGGTGGCTTCAAGAGAAATAGCTTTTATTAATTACATGTTAAATTAAAGCTATAAACAGCCTTTATTTATATTAGCATAAGATTCTGTCAGTGGATATATCTTTATTGCATTGCACTATACTTCCAAAGGACTAAAATGCTAAAAGGAACTAATAATAAGTTTGCTTTGAAGCTAAAATTCTGTACCAACTTTTGAAACTGAGTAAAAACCTGTTTCAAATGTATATATTCAGGTATTGAAATGTTAAGGCTGCAGCGACAACATATTTGGAGGGCAGAAACTTTACAAGCATGAACTCAAGAAAGTCACGCCAAGACCCAAACCAGAACTAAAGTGGAAGAGTAAGTCTTTGGAAATGCACCCGGGCAGCTTTCCCTGCCATCACTCTCCTTCCCACCCGTGCACGCTGCTGAGTGTCCTGTGCTTTTGGTTTTCCTTACCTGCAGAATTTCAGGGGAAGCCACACAGTGGCAGTGCTGTGAATGTAACTGCTACACGCTATTGTGCGGCTGGGGAGAGTCTGTTAAGAACTGAAACACGGTTTCCCATGCTTGGTTATGGTTAAGTTCACTGCTACTTTATATAGAAGACATCCTGGTTTCTAGCACTCCACAAGTGGAAGAAAAACATGAAGTTAACATGCAATTTATTTCCTTCTGTATTTTTAGCATCCAGAGGCCTCAGACACAGAGTTAGTCACACATTTCACTCCAGGTTATTATTTTCTCTCCATTTTTATCCACTCTTTCATTTCCTCTCTTCAGACCTGGTTTTGAAGCCCAGCCTCTTAGTGTAAACGTGGAATTCTTTACCAAAATAAAAGGAAATAAAAACAAGCTGCAGGAACATCCCCCAAACAAACATACACGCACACACCCCCCAGACATTTATGATTCATCTAAGTTATTGGTTTCCATACTTTCACAGAGCATGGATACAAGCTGACGAAGATCAGAAATGACAAATCCAGAATGCACTGTTCATTTTCACTGTACTATGAGACTCTTGCAGAAGATTACAGCCGCACACTTCTGATGTACAGGTATCTCACATCAGGGGGAGGAAGACTTTAAAGTCTGAAAGAACTCTCGGTAGATCCCACAGTTACAGAAATAGAAAAGCACAGCAAATCTGACTCCTACACGCTGCTTTAAGACATCCTGAACATTGACATGCACTCTACCCTTTGTACCTGGGCAGACCTGCTGTTCCATTTCAAACTGATGTACAAACATCCAGACCCATGTTTACTCCCAGAGATTGTGTCAGGAAAGCAGAGTTACATCTGTTAAATACTTCCAAAAGGAAAGCCACTTGTCTTTTCTGCTGTCTTAACTGATGCCTTACCCTTCTTTATTTCCCCTTGTTACTGTGCTCCACATAAGACTCTTAGTTTGCAAGTGCACAACAGTGGAAATTTCCTCCAGGTGATCATTTGGTGACCATTCTCAGCATGGGATTAAGGCCAGTTCACTGGTTTTAGAGCCTACTTGCATTTCAGACATAAATGCAACAGTTAACCACATAAGATCAAAGGAGCATGACATAGAGCACTACAACACAAGGCTTCCCTTTTATCTTTTTCATTATACAGAAAACCACATTTATACCTGTGATTCCCACCTACATCAACCCCCCCTTCGTTTCCCCAGGTGCACAACCAGCATTTCCCCTTGCCTCCATTTTAAGCAAGTATCAGACTTTTGCTTACAAGGGTTAACATCTAGTGCCTCTCTATACATTTCCTTCCCTGATTACCTTGGCTTACTTGGCTTTTAGCTCCAGAAGCTGCTCCTGAAAGCAAAGCCCTTCTGACTGCACCTGCACTTTTCCCCTTGCTGAGTCATTCCTCAAGTTCACACAGCCCAAATGAGTCAAACACTTTCCAGCAGGAATTTACACCACAATCCCTACCACCAGCACCCCCAGGATAGTCACAGTCCCTCAGGAGAGCCCAGGGAATTATGTTTAATATAAAAATCTACACACAAATATGCATATGCTGCACAACTCCCCTTCACTGACTAAATGACATTTAAAAAGCAGCCATAAGAGCATTAAATTATCCAGTAGAGCAGCAGATGGGGGAAAATTCTTTTCCTTATCAAAGCTAAATTATTATATCACTGCTGGTCTCAAAGCTATGAGGTACTGGTGCTTTGTAACTACACTGAGAAAAATATTAGGAGAGGATTTTATCAAATATTAAAAGGCATGGTAAATTATTTTAACTTGGCTATTCCTCAATTTCTTTCTATGGTGAATCTGTCCTTTTAAGTTGAATCTCTTTTTATCTTGAGCTGCAATGGCCTTTCCTATAAATTTGCTGAAGGGTATCACACATTTCCAACAAACTATTTTGAAAAATCCTTCAAAGCATGAATACAGTATTTTTTTTTTTACAACAGCACCTGAAAAAGGCTGAACAACAGCGAAGCCTTCAAACAAAAAGATAACACAAACACAATTTTCTTCCTCAACCTCAATAACAATTCCAATTTTGGAAGCCGCTAAATTTGTCTCTTGAAATCATTTCACTGCGAGTCCAGCTACCCACTGCAATTCCCTAATAAAATCACAATTAATCCCTAATAAAAACCTCATTCTTGAGCTTCTGATAGGGCATTTTCTCTTCCCCTTGGCCACNNNCCCTCCCAGAGCCCGGGGGGGGACCCTCCCAGAGCCCGGGGTCTCCATTCCAAGTACGGGAGAGATTCCCCAGCCTTTCTGCCCAGACTCCTGAGACCCTGAGCAGAGAAACACCAGCCCTGAACACTACCAGCAGATTTCCTAAGCTGTAGAGAGGATGTGTGCAAAGAAGCCTGACTGTTNTATGTTTAATATAAAAATCTACACACAAATATGCATATGCTGCACAACTCCCCTTCACTGACTAAATGACATTTAAAAAGCAGCCATAAGAGCATTAAACTATCCAGTAGAGCAGCAGATGGGGGAAAATTCTTTTCCTTATCAAAGCTAAATGAGACCAGCAGTGATATAATAAAAGCTATGAGGTACTGGTGCTTTGTAACTACACTGAGAAAAATATTAGGAGAGGATTTTATCAAATATTAAAAGGCATGGTAAATTATTTTAACTTGGCTATTCCTCAATTTCTTTCTATGGTGAATCTGTCCTTTTAAGTTGAATCTCTTTTTATCTTGAGCTGCAATGGCCTTTCCTATAAATTTGCTGAAGGGTATCACACATTTCCAACAAACTATTTTGAAAAATCCTTCAAAGCATGAATACAGTATTTTTTTTTTACAACAGCACCTGAAAAAGGCTGAACAACAGCGAAGCCTTCAAACAAAAAGATAACACAAACACAATTTTCTTCCTCAACCTCAATAACAATTCCAATTTTGGAAGCCGCTAAATTTGTCTCTTGAAATCATTTCACTGCGAGTCCAGCTACCCACTGCAATTCCCTAATAAAATCACAATTAATCCCTAATAAAAACCTCATTCTTGAGCTTCTGATAGGGCATTTTCTCTTCCCCTTGGCCACACTGTGGGCAGAGGGCATGTGAGCAAACACCCACAGCCTGCTGACACACCTGCAAGAGCACAGAATGGGGAAAATGGGGGGAAACGAAGGAATAAGGCAGCAAAACTGCACCAGGGAGAGCCTGAGCAGTGCGAGGAGGGCCAGGCAGCACCCGCAGGAAGATGGCCCCTAGGGTGAGGGGCAGCCCCACAGCAGCCAGGTTCCCCTCAGCCCAGGCCCACACGGGGCAGCTTGCTTCAGAGAAAGCAGTCTAGCTGAAATAATTATTTTATGGTTTCTGTATCATCATTTTTAGCAACAACAATACACACAGCACTCTTAAAAGATAAAAATAATTAAAAATCAGTGAAATAGCTCACATGCCAGTGGGGTTGGGGAGCTGGAAATAACCCTGGCCGGCCAGGACGAACNGACTGTTTGAGAGCAGCCAGGAAGGTGCTGTGTTGTTCAAATCTATGCTCATGGCTTGCAGCTTCCAAAGGAATGATATTCCAGCCCAGAACCAGCACTGCCCAGCCCTCATGCCCAGCATAGCCCTTCCACCCTCCAGCAGCACTCTTTTTTTCCAGAGGCAGGGAATGATCATCAAAGCCCCCAGCTTTCCACTGAGAGCCCAGAGCCTCACCTTTCCCTCACCTAAAGCATCTGACAGTCCGTTATCCCTGTGCTGCCTGAGCAGTACAAGACAGAAGGAGTGAAATTAAGATTTGCTGCCAAAAAAGATTGGATGCTTTCTAATCACACTAGGAGAGCTCATGCTACATTTTCAATCTCAGAGATGCTTCATATAGTGAAGCTGGAAGACAAAGTTTCACTTTCAGGCTAGAATTCAATAATCCTACTCGAAGCAGTTGAAAAAACAAACTTTAGCCACTGCCTCAGTACCTAGAGATACAGGAAAGATCTTACCTCTATTCTAGTATCATTAAACTTTATCTCAAACCAGTGACATACAGAAGTTAATGTGTAACTTATCCCTAGCAATCACAGGATAAAAATGAGGTATTTATATTTTGAGTTTGTACACAACTGTTGAATCCCATGAGACAAACTTCAAGACACAGCACCTATTATTTCAACATTCTCTTCTTGCATTATCACCTGCCATACTTATTTATTGCTTATTTTCTCTACAATTCTCCATTTCCACAGTACAGCAAAATGTTTTTGTCTTCTATTTTATGTTCTATTAAAAGAGAAATTGAACTCATTGCTTTGGCATTTACCCCAGCACTTCAAATGTAAGGCAAGTGCCTGATAACTGTCTCACTTTTATCAGAAATTCACAATGCATAGCTCCCATTACCTTTTCTTCTGCAATAAATATTATTTCTTTGCAGAAAATTACTGTAAAAGTGTTTGTTAATGAGTAACAAACATTTCAAATTATTAGGCTGGATATTTAAACCCTGGTTTTACTTAGAATCGTATTTCTGATATATTGTACATCCTGTGCATTTTTGTGACATGCAAATTTAAAGACTTCTGTCTGTTTTTAAAATCACATGTTGAAATCCCTTTAAAGTTGCAAGGAGAAGTGAAGGAAAGCCCAAATTTAACCCGACTGTTCTGCGTCCCGGTGCATTCGCAATTATACTGTGCCATAGGTTATTACATCTTGTTAAATTCAACTTGTCTGGCACTCTTCAGACCATTAAAACATTCTTAAAGAGATGTTGCATTTTCTGATTACAGTTTTTGGCTCTTATTTGTGTAGTCTTGTGTTAACAGTCTGATTTTCAAGTACATTTCTTGGTGACACTTAGCTTTGTCTGTGTAGGGCTCTTACTCCTAAGTACTTACGGCTGATAAATGCCATTCTTAACAGAGGTGATTTTCATTCTGCTTCGCTCCATTAGTTCAAAGTACAAAATTGCAATGAAAAGCTGCAATGTCCTCTTGGTAGTTTGACTCTGCTTTGAGTTCAGTGCTGCCCATATTTATCTAACTTACAGACTCATTTTGGGGGAAAAAGCCTCAATTTTATATACTTTTTTTTTAAACCTGCCAAGGTTAGGGACCCAGTTCTGTGAACACTTTTCTTGCAATCAGTTCCACCAAATGCTCATCACCTGAGGAAAGAGAACGACCAGTTTCAAGATGGGATGTAATGCACAGCTCTGGTCATATTTTGTAGCCATTAAACTCAATACCGTGGACTGTAGTGGGAAAAACCTACAATTCAGTTGTTTTAAACTGCCAGAAAAACTCCCAACGGCAACTTTCGTTGTGATTTGCACTGCTGATGGGAGAACTACTTTCAGGCAACTCCACTTTTTAAAGATTTTTGAATTTGTCATCAGCACCCCAGTAATTAAGTATTTATAGTTGACAAAAATGCACATAGCAGGACTAGACCCATTTGTTTCCTATGTGCTTCAAACCTTTCATGAATAAAGCAGCACCAAGGGTAACCTTTCATGAATACAACCTTAGGGATCACAGAGTGCCCTCAATCAATGCAGGGAACTCATGTTGACAGAGTATATGGGAAACAGATTGAGGTATTAAAGCACATAGCCTCTGGTGTTTTAGATGTAAATACTATAACCATCAAATATTTAGACTCTTATGTAAGCAGTATGTCATTTTTTAAACAGTTACTGCTTGGAATAAATCTTTAAGGATGGAATTTTCAGAAGTGCTCAGTATTGGCCTAACTTTGCTCTTACTGAAATCAATCATAAAATTTTCACAACTCTGGAAAAAGGACTTTGTCTGTTTATGTGTTTCCACAGCACTAAGCACAATGAGTCTTGATCCTGGCTGGGGCCTTTTGACTCTGCTGTAATCTAAATAAATTGATTTATAGGAGATCAGTCGGATAAATGATGAGGAAACACACACATACATATAAAATAGCCAGGGTTTTTAAATGATGGCTTAGCAGTCCTTTGCAGCTTCTTCATTATTTTCTGTTTGAATCCTAAAATTCATTTGCCTTCTTTTATATTAATTTAATTTCCCCGTTATTAATTTTCCCCAACATAATTCCATGTATCTTACATTTCCAGTAAAGTATCCAGTTAATAAAATGCCACTTTCTTTCTTGCCACAAACTAATCCCATTTAGTTTGCACAATAAACACATTAATTTTGGGATCTGGTTCATACTGCATGTCAGCAGAATATAACCTCTCCTCTATTTCCATAAAAGCTGTTGCTGATACGAGTGATATGTAACCTACTTCTACATTCCCAGGAATAACCACCTTTGCTGGGAAAGAGGAAGAGAGTGCATTTATTTTATTGGTTTGCAGAGTGGTTCAGTCTGTTTCTTTTGTTATTTCACAGGATTCACACAAACATTAATTTACCCAGGGACTGATTTTAAAGGCAGTTATTTTACTTTCATACACATGCCAACCTCAAAAACTGTCTGAAAACATTTAATTTTCTTACAAAGAGACAGAGTAAGTCCAAGTCAAAACTACTGCTGCTTATCACTCGATATGGGATTCTAAAAGGTCAATACCACAATGTCTTGTGCCCTATTTTCTCCAAATAAAATGCTACAAGTTACTGAGATGGAGGCTGGGGTTCCACAGACAATTCTCTGGGCATTTTCCTAGCAGCTGCTATCCTCACGGCCTCACCTCTGCTCCAGCTGCTTATTCCTACCACCCTCATTGCTCCTCCAGTTGGACCCATACAGCTGGTTCTGGATCTCTGGGATGAACCAGACCAAGACTAAATCCTCTTTCTCTTCCTCAGAAGTTTACTTATAGCATGGGCAAGCTCCCAGCTGCTGATCCTATGTGGAGTTCTACTGGCACAGGGGAGGGAGCAGCTCTGAGGAGCCAGACCCGCACCTGGCAGACACATACCTGTGCCATGGGAAACATTTCTGAACCTCTGAATGCTTTTGCATTCTCACCACATCCCTGGGGAAAGCAAGAACAAGCACACATTACATTATAAAACTGGCAAAGGGACAAACTTCAGAGAGTAGCCAAAGTTGTAAAATAGGCCAAGGAAGGAATCAGGTAATGCTAACAGCTTGTTCATCATCTCTACCTAAATTCAGATGATGTTATCACTAACCCTAGCCAGCTATATATATTATAGGAAGCAGTTTTAGTCTTTCAGATTAGCAAGCTATATATATATTTAGTGCTTTATTCTCAAACTGTTTCACCACAAATGACAGCTCATTTCACAAACAGCTTATCTTATGGCTAAAGATATATAAATACATACTAAAAATGCTGCTGAAAGCCTCTGAATGTATAATGCAGCCTGATAGACATGGTAGTGATTGTAACACTGCATTGTAGACACAAATGTTAAAGAAACTTGGCAAGAAACAACACATTTTAGCTACTCAAAATTCAGATTTTCTCAGTCTTGTCCCCTTCTGATGAATGGAACATATGGGAGTATTGTTCATAAAACTTGCATTGCTTTTCTCAATGTCTACCAAAATTCCACATCATGACAATATTTACCAAGATACATAGAGATTCACATTTGAATTAATTACCTAGAAGTTCTTCTGTACTCCCAGGTTTACTGGAAAAGCAGAACGCCTGAGAAGCAACGTGTTGTATTTACCGGTAGATGTTATAGCAACAGAGGTAGTGGAGTGCTTGCTGGGGAAGGCAGCTATCCAGTTAAAAGCCATCAATGCTGAGTGAGGTAAAAGGGAAGAAAGCTGCTTTGCCAAGGAGCAGTTGGAAATCTGACATTATAAACAAAACACATGTAAATCTAGACATAAATCCTGTCAAATGCTGAAGGTTCCATAATATTTTAGCTAGCATTATTACTCACAAACAAACAATTCCTGAAATACAGCATCACAACTGCAGAACAGCCTTTAACCTTGTGTTCATCCACTCAAGAACCACGTTATTTGTTATCCTTTATCCCTTAATTACGGGGACTTCACCTACTGCTCTCTGCTCATTTGAAATGCAGAATAAAATACAATGGATGTCTGAAGACTTAACAGGTGTCAACCAGATATTTGCCAGCTACCGCTACTATTCTACTGGGAGGAGTTGCTGTTCTATAAATACTAATTAGAGTTTTGCACATGATCTTGCTGAAATACCTAAGGTGATGAGTGGCCAGTTGTTACTTTTAAAAGATTAGCACAATTTGAAAAACTAATGTCCCCAATGAGGCAATGCTCACACTGAATAATCAAGAGTTATAGCTGTTCCCTGCCCAAAGGGAATATTTGCTCACTTCATCATTTGGAAAATCTGCTGCCTCTCGAACAACTCACTCTTCTATTTCACTTTGGGAAACTTGTAAAACTTTGTACAATCGATGTAATAGTGCAGTAGAGGTACTTAAATGGTCTTCCACTGCTATGCTCACATGGTAGGGCATAGCCCTACCACATGGCAGTTATGAATACCTTCCAAGGACAGAGCTTTGAGTGTGAAATCATGATTAAGAAACTTCAACAAAATTAAGTTGCACTTAAATGAAGCAGCAAATAAAAAGATGACAGTAGAAACAACATCATAACAAAAATCTTATTTCCTCAAATCCATCTACCTTCACATTCTTCACCTCCACAAATGAGACAAATTAAAAAGACCAAGTCAAAACAGAACTGGTCTCTATAATAGTAATCGAGCTTTTTATGTTTGTAGTAGTCATTATTGAGAAGAAAAATAAATCTCTAAAATCTTCGTCTAAAACTACTGAACAACCTACACATGCCAACCTCAAACGTTAAGTCGTCAGACGCGGCATATTCCATGAGCTTCAAATAAAGTCTTGAGTTTCATCTTGTCCAATTTTCTGTGAACTCAACTGATGTACCATGGTGTGACACAACGCTGCAATTCTACCTATGAACTGGGATTCCTTACAGTGAAATTTGACTGATGCAACTGACACAACCCCACACTATTTGGTGTCAACACAGTGCCTCCACAGAAAACACATTAAAAATGGGTAGAGGGACACAGAACTGAACCTACTTAGATCTTTTTTAGTTTGCTGTATCCCTCTGGAAAAGAATATTCAGTAAATCCATTACTGTGTATGGTGAAAATAGATAGCATTTTTATCAGATTTTTCTTTTCTCTTTAAAAAACAGTATTTTTCTTTACCACGAAATCTACTTTTTGCCTTATCTTTCAGCATACTTCTCCCTCTTTTTAAGTAGCTCATTACTGGATATGAGGAGTCTTACTTCAAAAGAGAAGAATGTCAACACCAGAACATCTGTGTCCACATAGAGTGCTTTGATGACAGTGATGTACTCCATTTGCATCAGGAACACTGAGCTGAACCTTGATGCTGACTGCATTTAAAGATCTTACCCCACAGGGCAAGAGAATACAGGTCAGAAATGTTGATCTGTGTTTGACACACTCTCTACTTCAAGTGCACTTGGCAGTGATTTGTTCCAGAGTCAAGAATCAAACTCACAAAATGTTGCAAAGCTCGGAGCCATGTTTGTGTAACCACATTCAAAACAAACATTAAAATTCACAGTCTCTGGAGGCCAATCTGCTTTTGATATGCAGGATTCTGCAAGCAATATGGTCCAATTATATGCTGAATACAGTGGGAACTTTCTCATTTAAATCAAAAGGGCATAACTCAAGCTTGAATAGCTGTTCTGAAGAGGAGTAATGCACCTCTATCTCTCAAATGCATGAAGGAAAACAGACACTTCATCACCCTAAAACTCCAACCTGCTTGCATAAAGAAGGAATAGTTAGATGTGACACAGCACTGCTTCTATCAGTGCAGCCAGAGGAAGCTGGGAGAATTTCAGTATGGCTCACATGGCTCCATAGGCAGACACAACAGTGATGAGTTCCCCAAATATTTAGCACAGAAGAGTTCAGGGATGAAGGACTGAGCTCAGTCACAGAACATTGGAGACCATGGCTTCTGGTAATCTTCTTCCTTTTAGCATCTTTTGTATTTCTACAATTTCTTGTAATTCATATCTACCTTTCAGATTTAATTATATTATATCCGTTCACCTGCTATGCTGACTGAAATCTTACTATAAGGTGGAGAGCTCCAATAGTTTCTGTCCACGCTTCTGAATCCTGAGGACCCTCATGTAAAGCTCAGCACTTTTGCAGTAGTGAATGATTCAGTATTGCTTACTAGACTAATACATACAAAGCACCAAACAGGATCAAATCGATGCAGCTGGATGGTGCCCAGTTCATGTTCAAGGAACACAAATACCTGTATGATGTGTTAGCAGCTGCAAGTGCTAGTAAATCTTATTTCAGCAGAGAAAGAGACAATTTTGTTTACATCATAGAAACAGATACAGAGGTAATTGCAAAAGGCATAATCCAAACAGAAGAGAGTTCTAATAAAAAGCATATATCTGAAAATAATGTATGTGTTTTCCCACTTGGAAAACACATGCATAACTCCTCTTAACATCAAGACAGATATTTATGCTGAGCAGACCCCAGTATCAGTGAGTTCCCTGATAACAGTACGAATTAATGTGCACCTTCAAAGTACAGTGAGATGTGTTCAGACACAGGCTATTAGAAAAAAATAAAAAGACATTAATAAAACAATGATCTTTATAAAGCAAAAAATTTCAGCTAGAATTTCTGAAACAGGATTAAATGTGGTAGTAGCCCTGTACAAGGAAGCTGCTCAGCACCTGCTGCCTACACTGTGCCTGGCTCCAGGCTATGTTATTCATTCCTCACTTTCATGGGAGCAAAATACATCCCCTAAAAATACAAAACACAAAAATAAATAGATCTCCAGGGAAATGGAAGAGAAATCTGTTTTAAAAATAGCAGAGGAGCTTATATGTTCTGGAAAAAAAAAAGCTCATTTTGCATTGTTTTGTAAGATTTACGCTTTAATTTGAAACCAAAGTAAGGCATAAAATTTGTATGAAAGCAATATCTGATTTATAGATAAACTTAACACGCAGTATACTTAGCTGCAAATACCAGACCCCAGTGAGAAGGAAAAGTGTTTGAAAGATGATTAACGTGTCCTTGATAAATATGGCCCTGAAATGCTCCAAAAGATTATCCTGAAGTTAAATAGTAAACACAATTCACGTGACTTTTGCTACAAAAACACCAGACACAATGGATTTTTTAATTAATTTTCAATGTTATTACATGCTCCTATTGAGCTGGAATTGACTCCATCCCCTAACTGTACCGTGAGACAGCTCTTCTGTCCAGATGACCTTATCATCTGGATAAGAACTCAAACACCCTCTCTGCTGGTCACATGAACAGCAAGCCAAACAACAGCGACGATCGGACGAACACCACAAGTTAACATCTTGTGGGCAGAAACTTTGTGACAGCTGAAGTGTTTAAGAAAGATATATTTATAAGGCGCAGATAATGTGCAGCTTCATCAAATGTATTATTAATTAACCAATAAAAAGTAGCAGCTGTAAAGGCTTACAAGAATACATTACTGTACGCTTAGGGCCTAACCTTACCATCCATATTCAGACGAGTCTCCTAGCTAAAGGCAAATCATATCATTCTTGGGAGCCTTGCATGCATTAAGACTCATTAGACTTACATATTATTATTCACAGTAGACATTTCATTACATTTGCTTGGAGAAAATGTACTCTCTATATGGGCATTCACGTGTTTCATAGGTGCATGCCTTTCTGGTTTGCTATATATTGTGCAGTTTATGACCAGGTTTTCTGACTGCCTTTTGTCTTGAGGTCAACTCACATGGAAGAGCTCACGTTCTTCCACTAAACTCCAACCATCCCAAAACAGGGAGAACAAATCCAAACAGACTTTCAGAACCAGATCGGCGCCAGTCCATCTCCCATATTGTTTGCAGGCCTTATTTAGGAAACTGCTGGCTGATCCAGGCCAAAACTGGGACAGGGACTGTCCTAACAGCTGGATGGTTAGAAAGTCTGACAAATAATTTGACCCAAGTCCTGCCTGTTCCCTTTGCTTGAATGGACATCACTTCAGTCATGATATTTCAAGCATGGCACTGCAACACACCATCACAGCAAGGCTAAAAGGGCCTTCTGCTCCAAGGAGACTCTGTCCTCACAACACTGCTTTTGCAGTGAAGTTCTCTCCTGTTCTTCCAAAAGGCTGCAGCTGAGCCCTAAGGACTTTGCTACAAGTGCCTAGTAAACATGAAGCATAACTCACCATTTTGGTCTGCTTGTGGATTTCACCATTGGAGCCATCCCATCTCTATAGAGGCTTTTGGTTTTACTGAAGTTGACGACATTGAATATCACTCTCTGAAGGAAAAACAAACAACAATAAAGGTCAGGTATAAATTATGGAAGAGTTTATATGTGTTTTGCATATACCAGCTACATAGAAATATACACAGAAAATATACAGAATAAGTGTGTATCTTATGAATTGTTATTACTCTCCAGAGATCTCAGATAATGGCCACCCTGTTCGTTCCTAGTATTTTTGCAGTCCATGTTGCTTCCCACTGCACTGATATACATGAAATGATTTTAAGTCAGCATGCTGATTTTTCAGTAGGTATCCTAGCCATAAAAAGTAAGAGCTTACTCAGACCTGAAAAGAGCAAAGGAAGTGCCATTTGCTGCAGTTAGTGCTAGAGAGGTCAGAGCTGGGAGACAGGGTAGCAGTCCTCATGAGAACCTTCCAGCTTCTTCATAGAATAGAATCATAGAAT